>CAJQZN010035338.1:0-15392 GCA_907164685.1 Colias eurytheme | reverse complement strand
ATACAGTAAATATGATTTTTTTTCTTATGGTTTGATTGATTAATAGATAGATAGCTGTATGAAAACAGTTATCACTATACTATGTAGTAAAATCTAAACTAGGTACTTTATTTGAGGCTGGTTGGATTGGATATAACTTCTTGACTCAAATTGTGCTGGTCGCACTATAAAAACTAGTTTTTGTTTACATACAAATAACCTCAAATTTAATTGCGAAAACGTAATAATCGCCATACATACATACATTAAACACTCGTCACTAATGGAATATTCTATTTTACGTAGTACTGAGCAAATTTAAATGGAATCTCACCGGTATATTCTGCTGTACGTTTGTAAACGTTTTCCAAATCAGTCAATAAATTTCCAGCTTGAAATTCGGACAAACACCGAATAAAAACTTTATACACCACATCACGGACACCGCTACGTTTAACCTTTTTCATGATGTCTCCTTTTTTATTTAAATTTCTTGTTCTAAATAACAATTTTAACTCAATAATTCTCCACTTCACGAAAAAAACAACAAATTTTTATTCAACTTGACAGCTACATTGCCAATTCAGGGTTGCCAGGTAATGAAAAACGAATTAGTTCCAAAATAATTAATTTCATCTCTTTTATGTCGTACTATACTCGTAAAGATAAAGTAGACATAGGGAAAGACGTAGTAGGAAATCTTTTAAGACATTAACTGATATGTTATTTATTTCTAAACCGTTTATATAAAACTTTCGTGTAGAATAAATAGAATGATGATAATTATTTAGACAACAGCCACTACTCTAAACTTACAACAAATACCCGTTAGAAGGCAAATAATATGAGTAATTTTCGATTTCATGGAGTTCAGTATTTATTTTCTATTGCATAAAATAAAATTATTCACAAATCGATTCAAATATCAAACAAATAACCATCAAATAACTTGAGTTTTCTATAACATTTATACAGGCACAACAACTGTTTCCAGACAATGCGTTCGAGCCAGTTCGAGCACGTAACTACTTACGGAAAATTAAATATTTATACAGCAACATATACTTATTTTTGGCACTAGAATTATTACCTATATAAGTAACAAAATAATAATTACACAATTAGTTAAACTATACAATTATATGTAAGTACCTATAGGAAATTTAAATGTATGTATTTAGTCATTTGTAGTATTATTCACACATTAGGTAACTACCATTTAGGTACCTAATATTTAAGTCCTTCTGCTTATGGGATAGTTTACGTTTATCATAAGACATTGCACTTTAAACTATTCAAAACCTACTTACATAACAATCCCATTTAATGCGACTACGGCCTTCAGACTTCACTACATTATTCTTCCTCCGGTGGACCAAAGCAGGCTTCACTTTAGGAAGACTTTTTGAGATCTTATCTATTTAAGCTCGACCATCAGTTTGTATAACGAATCGGTTCAAATAAGTAATGTCAATGCAAATTCTGCTTTGGTTGGTACTTAAGTAAGTAGGTATATGTATTTAAAAAAAATATTGTATATAGGAAGCTCAGATCATTATTTTTATGGTCTGAGATAGAAAGGTAGGTTTTACATTTGGGACAAATTAAAAACAAATTTTTCGCAATACCTAATAAAAATTAAAATACAATTGTGAATTAAAGTATGTATGCAGCCTTTTATCTATTATAGAGAGTAGGTTATTCATTTTGAAACATTCCACATCTACTTCCCCAGATCTTCCTTCAATAAGATTATTATTAATAATGTTTATATTCTTTCTAGTTATTTGGTTCCATTTAACATTCACTATGAAAATATACATTTATTTCTAGTCTCGTCTATTTACATTGAATATTTACATTGGAAACTCTTTTAGAAAATATTTTTATTGCATGACACGCATTTGTTAATTAATAATTAGGTAAGTAAGTACATAAACAATGAAATATTTAAAAATTACATCAAGTGCTTTTTATAAAAGGAGGACTCCTGGAGAGCGCAGTTGGCATGTAATTTTATTCATGGCGACAATAATTTATTTTTAGAAAACGCAATGTGAAATCTCGTGCAATTTTTTACATTGTCTATCAGAATAGCTGTAGTCTTAGAGCTGTTAAACTTATAAAAAATACCATTTCGAATGAATTGTATATTGAGCTTTGCAGATAGAATCAATAATTACCTATTAATTTCAATATTAATAATTATCAATCATGAATATCTTGTTTGCCTTAATTTATGGAAACGTAATAAATAAACTCTGCAAAGAAAAAAAACTTGTACCGTTGATACTTTGAAATTAGTATCAAAGACGTTATTGTCGCCGTGACTGAGGTGCGGTAGCCCGGTAGGGTATATTTTTTACTTTATGTATATAATACATATGTATGTATGTATATAATATATTGGCAGTGTCCTGTTTACCCAAGATTAAAACTGCAACTAATTTTAGGCCTAAATTTAAACGAACAAAGCATAAAGTAACGCAGTACATATACAGTAAGTATAGCAAATATTATGGTGATATCAATTAAAATCTAAAGGTATTGATTAAATAGTAAAATTTTTATTATACTGCAAATTTTCAGTCACGCATTTCAAAGGTTAAACTTATGACAATACAATGTTTTTACGGTTATCCTTAAAAGAATATTAATCCTATAATTTCTATAAAAAATGGCCGGAATAATTCAAAAGAAGTAGGTTCTTAGAAGGAAGATTTAACTAGACTGAAATTGAAAAATACTAGCGTGTGTATCTAATAAAGTCCTATAGAGAAATTATCTTTTGCCACAGAGAAAAAAATAATCAGGAAAATCATTTCGGTATCGATTATCGGCCTATTATATTAGGTATTAAATTAATCTATTAAGCTAATAGCTATGCTCTTAATTTTGCTCAAATGAAATACCTGAGAAGATACTCTAGGATAGGGCAAATTGTGCGTGTGAGAGGCATCATATTGAGTCGGAATTTCATAGAGCAGAAATATAGATACACCAACTTTATAAGCTCTAAATAGAAAATTTTGACGACATGATATTATTGTTTATTTCTTACACATAGATAAATTAAATACTTAATAAATTTCATTTGTCTAGAGTACGAGAACAATATTAATTCTTACGATAAAAGATTTATTGTTAAAATAAGTATATCTACGGGTTGATATACAAAAATATTGTTTTTATAACGATTAGATTAGTTTCGATACCATTAGGAATGTTAAAACATTAATTTACCCACTATGCATTCCATTAGCAATGTTACTTAACTATGTAATTATTGTATTGAAAATGCTATGGAAATTACCAGACATTATATAATCACATAATTTCAAACGGAATCAGCTATCGAGAACATCGAATCGTTTAACAGTATAATTTATACATTATGTATGTATTTCTATTAACCAAGGGTCTCATTAGATTAATAGTTCATTATCTTATGAATTAACGTTCTAAATCAGCGATTATAGTTCATGATCCACATTATTAGAATTACTACTTATGACCTGATGTCCATAATTACATAAAACTGTACCTAATCACACTCAGTATCGTGAACTTCATTTACACCTTTTCAAGATTATATTTTTTTTTTGTAATATAAATAAATAACTAACTAGTTATGTTCACAATATATGTAACATAAACTCGTCTTAATCGCGGTCAAGTTTTTTTGATCAAACATCTTTCAGTACGTGAACCGAATTAGTAACTAATATTATTTTATAAAACCTTCACAAAAACTAGTGAAAATCATGTGAAAATCATGGATTTTTCAGCATGCGCACATATCTTTAATGCTTAATAAAGGGATATTGTTGTTTAAATATTTCTTTTTATTGAAGAAATAATTTTTAAATCATAATTTTAGGTACACATGTTAGGTCTAACAGGCGCGACGTCGAGGTCGCCGGACTGCAGGGCGTCAGAAATTGCTGTCAAATACGCCCATTGAGCGAATTATATCTTCATCACGCAGGCAGCAATCCAGAAATTCGTCTAGGGTCAGGACACCATCACGGTTCAAGTCCATTTTCTGGAAAATATAAATTAAATATAAGCAGCAGTGTTATCAGAAGTTAATTAATGATTTTTCTCCTTTACGTAAATTATGACCTACATAATATTACGGTGTATTGTGAATGAATCCTTACTGTTATTGCTATTACTGATAAATAATATACACTTTCTCACTAATGTCATTAGTGAGAAAGTGTACTTGTCTGTATGGTTTTTAGTTTAATTGTCCTTTTTTACATCGCAATGATGCTATTTTATGATATGATTTTTGGTGATTAATGGAGACAAAGGGAGACTTTAGGTCGCATTAGTAGGTACTCTAACGCGACCTAGTATAGTCTCCTGTCTCCCCTCTGTCTACAATATATTCTATTCTATGGTAGGGTTCTTTTCGCACCGCAGTCTAGTATTTTATTAATTATCTGTGTATCTGTGTAGTAAAGAATTTAATTCCCATGCTAAGATCCATTAGGCTGCGCATTTGAGATTTGAATCACTCCGAATTTTTCAATTTTATAAATAACGATAGATGGCGCTATACGCATTTAAAATGTGACATGAATGCAATGCATGAATGATATGAATTATGAACCAATTTATCTGCGCATGTTATAAAATCACTTCTCCTCGAACGGTTAACGAATACATCGAGAGGAAACCGAAATGACGAAGAATCAAAAGTTCGATGATAGGTATGTGACATCCTGTACCCTCATAGGAGGCCCGTGTCTCAGCAGAGGGAACGTATAATGGTCTGATGATGATGATGAATTCCCGCACTGCGGGCAGTAACTATAACTAGTCAGTATATAAATTAATTATACCATTTAACGATATTTACTTCGAAGGATATATTTTAATAGCGACATAGAGAATTTTTCAAAGTACCTACGAAAGTACCTACTTACTTGAAATAGTCTCTCAACTTTTTCTCGAATAGCATCATCGTCTATCATTGGTTCGACGATTTTCCCCATAAGGTCATAAATAGCTGTGACTATTTCAGTCATTTCCTCTTTTGTTATGTATCCATCCCCATTTATATCGTATAATGAGAATGTCCAGCGTAGTTTTTCTTCTATCGTCCCTCTCGATAAAACAGATAAGCCAGTCACGAATTCCTATAAAATATAAATTATTTTTAAGGTTTGTTGAGTGCTGTGTTGAAGCGGGTACCTATAGGTCTGGATAATAACCAACAAACCAATTTAAAACACAACTACCTACTTAAACTTTGTAAGAAAATTCGAAATGATTTCTGTAATATTAAAAATAATATTGTAGTATTTGATAAATATATAATATGCAGTATCATTTAGTAAAAAACAATACATACTTCAAAACTCAGTAAGCCGCTCCTGTCTTGATCCAGTGTGTTAAAAACGTAGTGGGCATATTGCGCAGTGTTAGCTGGAAAATATTGAATTTAAACATTCATTTAATATTTTCAATCTTACTATAGTGAAGCATTTCTACTACTACTATTAACTTTAGTTTTGTTCGTCAGTGAACTTCTCCTAAAGGGCTGGACTGATTTCAAAGCATACGAATGCGAGCGAAGCCATGAGCTAGTGTACTTATAAATTAACCTGTCATATTTTAGTTATGATTCCTTGAAAGTACAGATCACACTTATTTAATGGCTAAAAGCTTATTTATAAAATATTTTAAGGTCGTAGTTTTATTAAATTAACTACAGTCTACACCAAATAATAATTTGTGAAAAAAGCTTTTTTGCAGTGCCGCAATGACACAGTAGGCAGACGAGAGAAGAGTTTATATTTAATGGTCATTTTTAAATTAAATTAAAAACCGTACCTAAGTACTTCGGTACTTATTATCCAGTCAGAATAGAATAGGTACCTATTTCAATTTTACTTTGCGAAAATCAGATTTTTAAGTTAGTTACCATATGTAAAATAAGAAATCGTTCAGTAGGTATAATATATTAGATTTGCACATAAAATAAGTAAAAAAAAAATGAAAAAAAAAATATATATTAATTGTAACTTAGTTACTCTGGAATTAATCCGAATGGCGATGAACCTATAATATTTTGTTAGTACTATGTAGGAGTTATATCGTGTATCATAAAGTGATAGATTTTATTTGAGGTGCAGCAATATTTTTTTTTGTATCAAGTAGAAATTGCGAACTACATCGTATCAACAGTTTGATAACACAATTTCAATAAATTTTTATGCCTGATGTAAGTCACAACTCACAAAGCAAAGCAAAGCCCATAAAAAAATATGGAAAGTGCTATCTTTTAGGTAAGTAGTTACTTTGATATGATATTAATTTATCATCTATAAGTTTTAAGTAGGTAAGTCTTAATAGTTACAAAATGTTTTAATTTATATTTGAATTGACTGTGTTTAGATCAGAATTTCCATAATATAATTGTTGTTATTGCATAAAATAAGGTAATCAAGGAGAAAAGATTTTAAATAAAAGACAAAAATATTATTACATTTACTTTATTTGAAAGGTACATCAATGGTTATAGATCTGAGACATATTATGGACTCAAGTCCACATAATTACCAATCAACACATAGAAACATGGAAACGTCTTAGTGCTTCAGCATTTACAATACTGGTTGATTCTAAAGACTCGTCAACTTAAATTATCACAATGGAATCATGTTGAAGCTACCTAGAATATTTGGTTTACCTCAAAATTTGACCACCGTAAATGTTTTGTGATGAACACCACTGAAGGGATGAAATGATGCAGGAAAATCATGCTCATCACAAAAGATCCACGTCTTAGAATACAGATACAAATGTTATTAAAGTTAACTTAATGTTAAGTTCTGAGATGGGCAACACCCTGATGATCTCCCACTGACATTAGATAGTTCCTTAAATATATTTTACACTAAGGTGCCTCCGGTTTGCTGTTGGTACACTTCTATTGTGTCACCTTCTTCCATTTCTAGTGATGTTGGCGTGTCATTCTCATTAATTGGTTGTCCATCAAATCTGAATCGTACTACTTGCATTGATAGACCCTGCAAAGATATATTAATTTTAATTTATTGGAAGATATATTAATGTATTGAAAACATTTTTCAAGGTACAGTTAAGGTTTATAGGTAGTAATAAGTGTTATCAAGAAGGCAACATGCTAAATACAAGTGAAAATTTAAATTATTATTTACTAGCGGTCCGCCCCGGCTTCGCCCGTGGTACCTACATGTTTAAACTATCCTATCGCTCAAGTTGGATCGAACTGCACATGGTGTGCGAATTTTATTATAATCGGTTAAGTGGTTTAGGAGTCCATTGAGGACAAACATTGTGACACGAGATTTATATATATTAAGATTGAAAACATTTATCAAGGTACAGTTAAGGTTTATAGGTAGTAATAACTGTTCTCAAGAAGGCAACACACTAAATATAAGTGAAAATTTAATTTATTATTTAGTTTTATAACATTCAAATGCTTTAAAACAAAAAAATTAGCCTTGCAGGTAAAGGGCACTGGGTTATGTTGCTCCAACTAAGCTCCACTGTCAGTATAACAACTTTTAGAGCAATGTATTGCTTTAAAATTGTTTGTATTGATTTGTAAAATGAAACAGCGAGTGTTTATTTTTGAATATGCAAAATGTGCTTTTCAAGTACTTTTCCTTGACAGCCTATCCTTATATACATTCACATGGTTTGATTTATAATTCTTTAACAAATATTGTTTATAAAAAAAATGAGGGAACTTTGTCAAGTTCAAGATAAACATATATTATGTAGTTTGTAGCGTGATATTAGTTACTTTAGTTTTCTAAATCACAACTTTAGTATTTATCTACTATTATCACCATAACGTTTCACCTACTTGTGCAATTTGTTCAATATTTTCGTTTGTTTCTGTCTAAATGAAGTGTTTAAACTAGAAATAAATTTTTAGTAATTTTATGCGCCAATTATGACTATTATACAGTGATTCAGTGGTTCATAGAAATCTTAAATCACTTGATCATTTCCTTCTTTTGTACATGTTACATATAAGAAAAGATAGCAAGTCAATGAGATGAATATCTTTATCAAATTTGCCTTGCATGCATAGCAACAATAGGTGTTTGGTATCAATCAACATTTCAAGATATTTAATAAATTTAATTAAAATAAAAGCGCAAAATGGCGTTTTCAGTAAAGCAAAACATAAACAATGGATATCAACAAAAATAGAACTAGTCACATCAGTCTTAAGAATTTTGTCTCAGAAACAGTTTTTTCCCCATTTTAATTTAAAAATTAACCTCATTTAAATTTCTGACTAAGCCGGTTGTGTTCGATACGACCGGCGTTTGTCTATTCCTGTGATGGTAAGTCATTTGAAGGATTTTTGAAGAGGTCAAAGTATAACAATGAATCTATTAATTTCTAGTAAAATCTACAAGATAAAAAGATACTCACCGCTCTGTCACAGTAAGCGTTCATAAGCTTTCTGAGGGGAGTATGTTTCTTTATTTTGAACTGAACAATGGCATTGTCTTGACCTAATACTTTTAAGTTGATATGTTCACTTTCTCCCTGAAAAATATATACACAAGCTGTTACAACAATGTTCAGAAGCAACAATCTAATAATCATAACCACATTGCATTTTTCAACGCCATGTCTGAACAAAGCTCTTTTTGAGTATAATATAGATTAAATAAAGTATTGCGTACCTTTTTTTCATCTGCCATCTTGTTATGTATTGGTTAATAAATAAATTTAACACAATAACAAAGAACTCTTGTTATTACACGAAAAAATTTCACAGAACGAACTCTGACAGTTTCTCGATCCGGTGGCGTGGTAATGGCGTCGGCTTGAGGATACAGACAGTGCTGCCAACATAAATGCGCGAAAGTTACAGCGCAGTTGCCGCGCTTCTGCGCGTTGAATTTTGTTAGAATTTTCCGAGTCCCTCTATAATTTTAGTATTTTATTGATTTTCGAATATTCTAATTTTTAACGTAAAATTTTTAAGTAAATAAGTATATTTAACAACGGTCGTTATTTTTTTCTTACTGTTAAATTCTTATTCAAAAGCCCTTTTCCAAACAGAAATATACGAATAAAATTATTTCTTATTTATGGTCCTTAAAATATATATGATTGTCTAAGAAAACAGGGATAATATTTTAAAAAGATACCAAAAATGGTTCTAACATCCTTATCCTGCATGGTACTAACATAATTTTTGAATGTTGACGCCATCAATGAGTAATGTGCGTTTATCGATTCTTTAACCGGAAGTACTTAGTGTTGTGCTGACTTGTACCGATTCAAAAATATTTTAACGTTTATTGTAAAAAAAAATATTTTTTAAATTATACAGTTTAATTATAATAGTATAAATTGCAACAGATTAATAATTTTCTTATAAGATGGTGGAGAAGTTGCTTATTATTAAAATACTGACGTTTTCAATATCATTACATGTTATCACGTTTTTATTTTTTACTTTAATCATTCTTAACTATTCATTGTTTATTTTTAGGATCTAACTGAAAAAATATTTTTTGTCTGTTTGAAATGAGTTTTAAATGTATGAGATTTTTTAAATTTTCTTTTGAATAAGCCGTTAAGTACGTTGCCATACATTATAGGTAATCAGCCTTCTATGTCCTGTCAGACCGAGACATTTTTTCTTCGACTCACCGGGAATCGAACCCTGGACCCCTCGGTTCTGCGCTCGTCCGTTATCCACTGTACCAAGGAGGCGGTTACTATAATACCTACATTGTGCTACTTATACCTAAACCAAACATTTCATTGTTTGAGTATTGTGAGAACTGAGATGTACTTAATAGTAGGTGCTTATTTCTAGTAAACTCTAAAGTCTTTTAACCACTGAACCGATTAATTACTAGATATAAATATTTACATTTGCATTGCGTTATGGCATGTAAAAGGAAATGTATTTCAAAATATACGTAAATTAATAACAATTAACAACTCAATGGATAGATAGATATTAATATTTCTGAAATAGACTAAAATTGTATACGTATACACATAATTTGACTGAAAAAAAAACAAACGTAAGTAGGTAGGTACAAACAATAAACATAAAAATGATTAAATTATTGGACGGTAAGATACCAAAATAGATTTAAGCTATAAATAATAAGACTAAGATTGTTACTTTATTGATGCTTTATTGTCTATTCATATCTTCATGAAACATTTAAATATGTACATTTTTTCCACTAGGAGAAACAAATACACTTATATTATACTAGCGGTCCGCCCCGGCTTCGCCCGTGGTATATATTTACGTTTTCTCTACATAAGAACCATCCTCGTACTTCAAGGAATATAATAGAAAAGAATAATCGAAATCGGTTCAGCCATTCACACGTGATGCCGTGACAACGCGAAACGGGTGCAGACCCGCCGCCTTTTTAATTTTTATAGCTCCCGCCGCGAAGCGCGTCGAACGCGGCAACTGATACACAAAAATAATCCTTATGGCATGATTCTGTATTCACGCGCGATGACTTATAACGTATTTCATGTATAACTTTGGTGTTTCTACACCGATTTACATGATTCTTTTACTATAACCTGCCCAGGAGTATGAAGAATAATTGTGCCAAATTTAGTTAAAATCCGTCGGGTAGTTTTTGTTTCTATAACGAATATACAGACAGACAGACAGACAGACAGACAGACAGACAGACAAAAATTTTACTGATTGCATTTTTGGCATCAGTAGCGATCCCTTATCACCCCTTCATAGTTTTTTTTTAAATATATTTCATGTACAGAATTGGCCTCTCTACAGATTTATTATAAGTATAGATTATTCTTACCTTTACGGTGTCCATTTTTTTGCTGAAGTCAACTTCTCTAAAAAGGCAGGGAAATAAAACAACACATTTCTTTTTTTTAGTTTATTGTAAACTAGCGACCCGCCCCGTCTTCGCACGGGTGCAATGCTGATAGTAAATACACTACAGAAAAATTGTGAATGTTGTATAGGTATAAAAATATAGCGGCCCGCTCCGGCATCGCACGGGTATAAAATACATAGCCGGGCGGCCGCAAACGCTACGTCCCGCAATTTTTAAATCTGTAATATCTTCGAAAATATTCACTTAAATCATACGGTGTAAAGGGCAATATAGATCTATACTAAATGAACAATGTATCCATGGTATTTAATTGGTTATGGATTAATGCTGTATTGGTTAAAATCGCTTCGAAAATTAGCCATTATTTGTCGTAAAAAGTAAATGACAAAAAAAAGTTATTGTGGGTTATCCATAAGAGATAGACATATACCATCGCGGACTTTTCTGTAGACCTTTTCAATGTGTATAATACTTAGTACATTATTTTGATAAAACTCGTAGGGTTCAGCCTGCGTTTGCAATGTAAGCGGAATAAATGTAATTTTTTACGACATCACATTAGAAACCTCAAAAATAACAGTACTTCTCCACTACTTAATGGATGTTATTATACATATAAACCTTCCTCTTGAATCACTCTATCTATTAAAAAAAACCGCATCAAAATCCGTTGCGTAGTTTCAAAGATTTAAGCGTACAAAGGGACATAGGGACATAGGGACAGGGAAAGCGACTTTGTTTTATACTATGTAGTGATGATAGTGATGATGATGATAGTGATGCTGTGAAGAATATATTGTCGAAGGGTTTCAAATAATATTAAAAATTAATCCTGATCAGCGTTGAAATAAAAGGAAATAATTTTAGGTGTAATTTTTAAATGTGCATAATTACGAATAGTTGAATGAATGACGAAGATAGGTACTGTCGAGGAATCATAACCATATAAATGACCAAGAACAGATCGAGTAAACAGCAGAGTATTTTCAGCTAAACATTGTTTTTCAAAACTTTTGCTGGCTGCAATGCTACATTCCATTACAACATGGTACAAGGTTTATGTCAGTTTTATGTAGCTACTAACATCGCTTTGAAACAGTGTTTCGAGTTTTTGGTCATTTTCAACAAAGTAAAAGGATGGTAAAAGGCAACATTTTCAGTCTTATTGCATTAAAATGCCCTTGTCAGGCACGTCAACCGAAAGAGTAGAATAATTTTCACTGTCGAGGAGGTTCATGGGTCCGATCAGCGTTGTGACGGTACTACCAAAAAATATGGGTTCGAATCCCGCCTTGATTTTTTTCTATTCTTTCAAAGTAATTATTGTTATGTATAGTTTCATACTCACGACTTTACTTACCTCCTTGGGGGAAGAACTGTGAATAAATGAGTTTGAAAGTGTCTTCCTTAACGACGCCTGTGGGACATTCGGCTTTGAAGCCTCTATACAGTCGCTTTAGTTCGGGTTCTGTGAATCTCGTTTGTCTTCGAAGAGCTGCGATAGAGTCGGGCCGATATCGTGGTAATTGTTCGCCAAGGTCCTCAAATTCGGAGTCTGAAACAAAAAATTTTTACATTGATATAACTAATATTATATTTGAAAAGGAATACAAGAAGGTTTACTCTGTCTCGTATCCTACAATTTATGTACTTTTTAGTATGAAGTGAAGTATGATGTGTTGTAGAGACCTACTTATGATTACAATAATTATTACTAGCTGTGCCCCGTGGTTTTATCCGCAGTGCTCCGCTTCTGTTGGTCTGAGCGTGATGATAGTTAGCCTATAGCCTTCTCTCGATAAATGGGCTATCTAACACCGAAATATTTTTTCAAATCATTCCTGGAGTTCCTGAGATTAGTGCGTTCAAACAATCAAACAAACTCTTCAGCTTTATAATATTATATAAGTTTATAGGTTCGTCCACTATTTTGAGGTTGAATACAATGTTTCGAATCCAACAAACGGCTATTGAAGCCATAGATATATATCATTCTGTGAGATCATGTTGCGTCTGTGAGGTGTTTTATATAAAAAACACCTATCTAGGTGACAATCCTATAAAAAAGTTTTTACGTTTTATCGTTAGTACAGAAACCTGAAGGCTCCTGGCAATCTGACTCAATTAGGTGTTTTTTTGTTAATTTGATGTACATGAATAGGCGGCACACGTGCTATCCTCGGCCGAGTCATATATAGATTGAGTAGCCTCGGTCGGAAAATGCTTCGCGAGGCCGCTCGCTCTGTGTGGACCCGCCTAACAAGAATGAACATTCAAGGTTATTATCTGGATTAAATTGTATTGCATTAAATTAAAATGGAGCCCGGGGTACAAATTGTATTTAAAACGTCTCCCAATAAACAATTTTATTATCGTGAGTACCTACAGCTTATATTGTTGAGACTGAATTTAATGTTCGTTTGAGCCAACAGAACCATCCAAGCCTTCCATAACACTTTGAATAAAGGAAACAATCGCAAATTGTTACGATTATTGCGCATTTTACATCTATATTATCACAAACAGTACGTTATTTGGATAACTGGGAATTAATTCAATGTGTGGTTATGGGCACTAAACACTCATATTTTGTATTTAGGTTGGGAAACTCATGAAAGTGTTTATCTCACTGTTTACTTCAGCACCTTTTTATTTAAAAGCGATATTATAAATTCATAAAACAATAGTTTTATTTGCACGGAAGTCGTTATTGCGCTTTTACCATGAATCATCGAGAACATTTCATTGTATGTCATAAATCGATGCCATTGTAAATTTTATAATGCGATGATATTTTACATTGACGTGATGACCGTAAAATTGTGTTTACCGCAAAATTACTACTGTTGTCTATTTTATAAAATACGTAGTAAATAATTAGAGAAATTTTTTTAAATATTGCCCCATAGGATTAATTTTTTTTGTAGAGACGTACTTAATTCGATATACATAATATATTGTTTCGTATTTATATTAGTATCAGTATTATGTTTCTATATGAATTGCAACCATGTCTTTTACTAAGAAATTGAAATTAAGTAGTATTTATTATTTCGGTAACTTAGTTCCTAGTCTTGTGAGGCGATTAAAACAAACTTTAAATAAGTTTGGTAGGTAGTTCGAATCGTGATTATCTAGGTATGCGACCTCAATTGATGAGAGTCATCTATTTTTATAAGTACTATAATATAATAATCATCGATAAATGTTCTATAGGTACACCAATAAGACATCTATAAAATAAGTCGTGACGTCTTAAAAGCATTGAGGATGAAAGCCTTCCCTCTATCGATAGAATACGGTTTATGTTTTATCGATAAAGACGACAGTGCTTTATATCTCCACAATGGAACGGACAATGGGGTCGAGATACGATAGATTATGTTTATATCCTTGTCCGTCATCATTGGGTTTATTTTGTTCTTTAGATCAAAATGTTTGAGAAATAATGTAGCAATTATTGTAGCAATTCAATTGTTAAATTAACACGCAATGGTATTTGTATTTTATATTGCTGGTTTAAAATATAGTATTTTTAACAATTTGCCTTTTTATAATGTAGTTACTTGTGAGGCTGCCATTAAATAAAGATTTTCTTTCTTCTTTCTTCCTTTTCTTTCCTTTTTTGGTCATGATGTAGGTAGGTATTTTTTATGAGTTTCAACCACATTTTTTACTTATTGAAATTTCAATACCTAATATTTCTCTCACACCCAACATAATCAAAATTAGGTAGAGTTTTTGAGGTATGTGATTTATAAGAAAAAAATTATGTATCAAGGTAAAATATAAATTATGCTATGGTTTATAGAGCTAGAGTAGGTTTCATTCAAAAGCGTATTATCACAGTATTACAATATTATTTCCTACAGTAATGAAACGCCTTTGATGTCGCGCGATGCCGCCGCCAGCGTAGGTACTTACGCTGCCACACGAAAATACGCTAGGGTTGCAACAAATGGGAAATAAAACAATTGTTATTATTATATTAATATTATGATGAAATCATTTATTCATATGTACATTCAAAATAATTGCGATTATTAAATCTGATGTAATTATTTGTTCATAAATATATAATTACAGATATTGCACTGCTAAATATTATTTACGTGGACACTTTATTTTTGGATGTTCTTAATTGTATATTATAACATTTAACTAAGTAATGCATTCGCATTGGGATGTACAATCTGATTAGGAAATAATGAGGACAACATATACATAGCTTTGATTTTAATTCAACAGATACAATTAATACAATCTTTCTGATTTTTCGTTATTGTTTCCTTCTGGGATTTCAATGTAGATTTACATCCGTAAACGGAACAGTTTGTGCGCGCCATAATAGAATATGTAAGTACCTATGTATAATAAAATTATTACACAAAAAATACGACTGCGTCGTCCTTTCGCGATAGGTAAAGCAATCTCAGCGTGATTGCTTTACGCGGCCCGCGTCGCCCGACCCCCGCCAGTTCCCCTCCGTTTCTCTGCACAAGTACATTCGTCGCACTACTGTAG
>CAJQZN010035337.1:0-15418 GCA_907164685.1 Colias eurytheme | reverse complement strand
TTTTATATATAAGATTATGTAGTAACTAATTAGTAAGTAGTAAGTAATTTCCTTATTCCCAATAAATTCCCACATGTACATCATGGTGGAAATTAGCTATGGTACTCATTTTAATGTAGAGTGTGGTGATTGTGCATTCAATTTGGACCCTTCGATTCGGCAGGCGCAGTGAAATACGCGAAATGTGACAAAACAATCAGAGGGTGGCTAGTGATGTGCTGTAGTGTCGATAAAAATATATTTTGTGTATATCGATATGCAAATTCATATGACTTTTGAGTTGGAAGAGTAATGCGCTTTTAATTAGTTTTCAAATGTAATATAGACTGAAGTTTTTTTTAACCTATCGAAGAATCGGGAAATATCAACAAAATCGAGAAATGAAGGCAAATACTGGAATCAGAACGTTACGATTATTTCGAGCATACATCAAGTTTGAAGAATTCTTTTAATTGGATAATAAATCTGTAAATTCCTCGTTCAGCATAAGAAGTTAACTATATTGGAATAATATGTAAAAATAATTATAATTTTTAGATAACAAAGTAACATCTTTTAATAGGGAATCATGGAACGAACAGGATTAAAAACAATATTTTATTATTATTAGTTCTGTAGTCTCATCTGTTAGATATAAAGAACTAGATACGCCTTACGCCTTGTTACGTCTTTCGTAACGCCCCATTCCCTAACATTACCACTAATTACCACATCAACATAATATTATTTCAATATACTTATCATTAATGCCTCTACTACATTATGTCATAAAGAATAAAATAAATAACAAACTACTTTGTACTTAACGTGTCATGAGACGGTCGAAACCGCAGGCACTGGCAAGTTTTAATGATGAGCTATAAAAGGGTGTCATTACTAACAGCTACTTTAATGCAATTGTGAAATACGTGCTGTGGACAGACTTGAGACATTACCTTTTTAATGTTTTTGAGGCTTTAAAATAAGTATCAGGTACATATGTGTAATAATGGAAGTTAAACATATTGTTAAATTATAGTATTAATATATTCGTAAATGTTTATTTGTAAATTTTAGAATAATTTATGAATTTAACAAAATATTTGATTTATTCAAAATCTTACATAAATTCTTGACTGTCAATACCACTTTCCTTCTATTCAGTTTTGCATATGTGGTACAGTTTTGTCAGAATTCCGCACTACAAAATATGTTTTCTGATCTCAATTAAATTTTATTCCTTCAGCTTTATTTGGTGTGACGTTAAACTCTACACGATAGAGAAGCTTTTTAAATTGTCCTTAAAGTTATGTTAGTTTTATTTTATCACACATTAGAGCTTATAGTCCGGGATACATCGCCCATTTTTGCAAGTGATTACTATCAAGCTAATTTTTCGTGAGTAGCTTTATTTTGATGAGATGCCCAATAATTTCATGTACGAAACTCTCGATTGTGGTAGCTTACAGAGGTAACAAGGATAAAAAATTTTGATTTGACGGTTCTCAAATATTTATTACGCAATTTGTAGGACAATATATCTGTTGAATTATATAAGTATTAAATAAGTGAAAATAAAAAAATCAGCTGGTTAGTAATCATTTATGATCACTTCGTTATCGATACACATTGAAAAGGGGGACTCTTTGATCAAACCATAGATTTTGTAGGACAAATATTTTTTCGAATAATTTAGATAATTATTTTGAGATTGAACAAAAAAAAAACATTTAGTTAGTAATTAATATTTGAGAACCATCAAATCAAAATATTTTATCCTTGTTTCCTCTGGTAGCTACCACAATCGAGAGTTTTGTACATGAAATTATTGGGCATCTCATCAAAATAAAGCTACTCACGAAAAATTAGCTTGATAGTAATCACTTGCAAAAATGGGCGATGTATCCCGGACTATTAAAAAAACTATATTTATTTAAACTTTTCTTCCATTTGAGATAAATAGATAAAGCCAAAAGCTTATCGTTTAATAAAAAAATAAAAAAAAAAAATAAAAATAGTTTATTTCCTTTCTAAATTTTACACAATTTGGAGTAGTAGGGCCCTCCTAGTAAGTTTAAGATAAAACCTGTGTCAGGAGGACCCGCTCTTCCTTAACTTAAAATAGGTTATCTACATGAAAAAAAATAAACTGTTAATAACTAAATATTAATAGTTAAGTGTGGAGTGTATGATTGTGTGTGTGTGATGTGTTTGTGTATTGTGTGTTGTGTTGTGTGTGTGTGTGTGTGTGTGTGTGTGTGTGTTGTGTTCGGTTTATGTATGAGCACGAGTTTGTGAGTGAACGAATTTAAATAGCAATTAATATTTACCAGCTAATGATTACACGTGGTTATAGTTAAATAAATAATATAAAAGTAATAATTACACAGTGCATGACGTAGCAAGAAGGTTTTCTGTGTCATCATAATTTAGTGTTTTTAGCCAATTCATTATTTTATTTTTTAAATCACAACAAGTTAGTCTATTAATGTTAAATAATTTATTTAGATGATTATATATATAAGCTGAGTTAGCTGAGTACTGGCGTCTGGCAAAAACAGTTTTGGGCGACACCTAGCATACATAGGTGTAGGATCGTTCTTTATGAGTTATATGGTATGAAGCAATATAATAAAGACCCATCTTTTCTTAGTTATGTTAGAAATTACTCAAAAACTTTTAAAATTGTTTGTTTTACTGCGAAGCGTTTGTATATCAGAGATAAAATACGCGACTCCGATAATAAAGTTAAAACAGTTTGGTCTATTATTAATGGTGAAATGGGTAAAAGCAAATCAAGTAATACCATAAAACTTGTTAATAATGGCATGGTTATTGACAAAAATGCTGATGTTGCGCTTGCATTTGAAGATTTCTTTAGTAGTGTCCCTGCTAGCATTACTAATAATTTAAATTCGTCTTCAGCACTTGCAGAGACCTTTTTGAGGGACCATGTTGCGGGGTGCAGCACATTATTTGAATTGCGACACGTAACTGCTAATGATATTGTTACAGCCTTTAAGACACTAAATTTAAAAAATACTTGTGATCTTTGGGGAATGTCCGTAAATTTAGTTAATAATATAATAGAAAATATTGCGAACAATTTAGCTTTTATATTTAATAAGTGTTGTGACTATGGTACATTTCCTAATTTATTAAAGCTTAGTAAAGTTATACCTCTATTTAAGAAAGGCGATCAAGAAGACTGTAACAACTATAGACCTATCTCGATTTTACCAACATTAAGTAAGGTATTCGAAAAGTTAATATTAAACCAATTGACTAGTCACTTTGCATCTAATAATTTGCTGCACACCAAACAGTTCGGTTTCACAAAGGGGCGCTCAACCACAGATGCTGGAGTTGCACTACTAACACATATATATAAGGCATGGGAAAACTCAAAAAATGCTTTGGGGATATTTTGTGACCTCTCCAAGGCATTTGACTGCGTTGAACATTGTACCTTATTGCGTAAACTTAATCACTATGGGATTAAAGGACAAGCTCAGAACCTCATAGCCTCATACCTGCATGATAGGATACAAACTGTAGTTGTTAATGGAGAACGTTCTAGCGGTGCGTCAATTAACATTGGTGTTCCACAGGGATCTATTTTAGGACCCTTCTTGTTCTTGGTATATATCAATGATCTACCTTATTATTTACAGGATAGGTGTGAAATAGTTCTGTTTGCAGATGATACCTCATTAATATTTAATGTGGATAGGCATGACCCAAATGTTGACGAAGTGAACAGTGCTCTTTTACACATATCCGACTGGTTTACTGCTAATAATTTATTATTAAATGCCAAAAAAACAACTTGTGTTGAATTTTTACTACCAAACGTTAAAAAGTTAAGCAGAAATATTACCTTGAACGGGGAGGTATTACACCCTACAGAATCGACTGTATTTCTTGGGTTAACATTGGACGAGAAACTACAGTGGGGAGCCCATGTCAACACCGCTGCAGGTAAGCTCAGTTCAGCAGCATATGCAGTCCGAAAGGTAAGGCATCTCACCGATGAAGATACAGCTAGATTGGTTTATTTCAGCTACTTTCATAGTATTATGTCCTATGGAATTCTACTATGGGGCAGGGCAGCAGATATAGAAACTATATTTATCTTACAGAAAAGAGCCATTCGTTCTATATATAATTTACGTGCTCGGGACTCACTAAGAGATCTCTTTAAGAATACTGGTATCCTTACTGTACCATCACAGTATATATTTAATAATATTTTGCATGTACACAAAAACGCCGACTTACACACAAGAGTAGGAGATAGACACTGTTATGGCACAAGGAACAGAAATAGAATTGAAATGCCATTTTTCCGATTAGCTAAAGTTAAAAATTCATTTATGGGTCAAGGTATACGCTTTTACAATAGAATTCCTCATAATATTAAAGAGTTTAGTAGTTCTAAATTTAAAACTTATATAAAAAATGTACTAGTTCAGAGAGCGTACTACAGTATTCAGGAATATATGGACGATAAAAACCCATGGAGGGTTGTCGCGTAAAAACCACAGGACAGTTCTTTGGCATGTTATTACAATACTTATATGTTGTTACATATGTATTTTGTAAAATTGTAAAACTGACATGATTTAAAAGAGCAACTATGGAGTTTCTTGCCGGTTCTTCTCCGTAGATACTGCTTTCCGAATCGGTGGTAAATTTTAAAATATGTAATGACGTTTCAAAAGTGCTTCTTTAAGAAGTCTAATTGAATAAATAAATGTTTGAGTTTGAGTTTGAGTTTGAGTTTGGTACAACGAGTTTTAATTACCTCCTTCCTTCTTCTTCCCTCCACTGTGGTATAAATAAATGGTGTTTTTTTTGTGTGTTTTTATTGTAATAAGTAAGATGTATAGTTGTCTGACTGATAGAATATCACATAGTTTATACAGATCTGTCGTTGGAAACCGGCGAGGTTTTTGATACATGACTTTCAGAAGACACCTATGCACACGCTCCATTTCTATGAATTTAGATTTGTTAGCTCCCCCCCAGATAGGAATACAATATGCTAAGATTGATTGAACTAAGGACTTGTATATTTGATTCCTAAGCTTATGTGAAGTTACATGTCTCAAAGATTTAAAAATCCAGATTAGTTTCCGTGCTCTTTCGTTCATATAATCAATGTGTGAATGCCAAGATAAGCGGTGATCAAGTATGATCCCGAGATATTTTGTAGTAAAAACTTTTTCAATAGTGTCGCAAGTACAATTTAAATTATTAGTTCCATCACATTCGTGTAGCATAAGGTTAAGATTAGGATTAGGTTGTGTTTTATTATTAATTGAGAAGCATATGTAATTAGTTTTTTTAATGTTTAAAGTGAGGAGATTACTTATTAACCAATCAGAAATTTTAGAAATACCTATCTGTGCCGCGTTAAATACAGAAAGCCATGAATTCCCACTAAACACTATCGCCGTATCATCTGCGTAAGAGTAGATTTTTCCATTTAATATACTTAAATTAGTGAGATCATTGATATAGACTAAAAAGAGCGTTGGTCCGAGAACGCTTCCCTGTGGCACACCACAGGTAACGCCTCTATCGCAGCTAATATAATTTTCTATTTTTACACATTGAGTCCGCTCTGTTAAATAACTTTCCATTAGATTAAGGGGTGTACCACGAATGCCTGCATGCTCCAGCTTACGGATAAGAATAGGGATGGAAACGGTGTCAAAGGCCTTTTTCAGGTCTAGAAAAACAGCCAAACATTTACTGCCTTCATCCAGTCTGTCAGATATAAGAGTTGTTAATTTCAACACAGCATCTTCGGTTGAAAGACCGCGCCTGAACCCAAACTGTGAGTCAGAGAAGATGTTATATTTTTCAAAGTAATTAAGGAGTCTACTATTAATGAGCTTTTCGATAACTTTAGAGATTGCTGGCAGAACTGAGATGGGGCGATAATTATTGACATCGGATCCATCCCCACCCTTATACACCGGAACAACTACTGACTTTTTCAGCTGAGCGGGGAATATACCTGTACTAAAACATAAGTTCGCTAAGTGACAAATAGCAGGAGCTACAATAGAAGAGCAAATTTTAAGAAATTTTGTAGGTATTTTGTCCCACCCTGGGGCACTATCAGATTTTAACGTCGTGATTATTGTTTTAACTTCACTGACATCGGTTTTTAGAAGAACGAAAGAAGAGCTGTTTAGGTTAGTCGTGTTTGGAGTAGGGTTCCTTACCAAATTAGAATTTTTAGTCAAAAGTTGATTTGCCAACTCTTTACCGACATCAGCGAAAAAATCATTAACCAAATTTACCGACTTGCAAGGAGAAGAATCCGACTTGAGAAGATCTTTACTGTGTAATTTAGCTGGTTTAAAGTTGGTAATTTGTCTTATCGATTTCCATAATTCTTTTGAGTTTTTAGCTGCTTTACTTAACATTTCTCTGTCATAATTTCGTTTTAATTTTTTAATCAAGTTATTACAATGGTTTCTGTAACGTCTGTATGTAAGTTTTAAAATATCGTTTAGAGGGTCCGCTTTGACTTTAAGTTGCATTTGATTTCTATTTCGGATACACCTGAGAATACCTGCTGTTATCCACGGTTTAATAGTTCGGTGTTTTTTGGTCGTTCTTCTTATTGTTTTACTCTCATCTAATGCCTCAGATAGATATAACTGTAGGCGCTCCGTGACTAAATTAGGATCATCGCACAATAACAGAGACTCTAAATTCTTTTGAAGAAGCCTATCATAGGCTTCATCATAATTCACATATTCAATAATTTTTGTATTTACGGTATGAATTTTAAGTTTTGATATACTTAAGAAAATTGTTAGATGATCAGTGATACTGGTATTTAATACAGCAGAATTTGCCGAAAATTTTGAATTGTTTAGCTTCACCATAAAGTGGTCTAAGCAACTAGAGTCTCTCGTTGGCAGCGTATGTGCAGCAAGAAAACCATGATCAGCCAGCATATTTAAATAAGTAACTCTATTATTACGTTCGTAAGATTTTTCGTTCATACTATTTAGAATGTCAATATTTATATCTCCTGTTATAATTCTGTGCCTCCAGTGAATAAGGGAGTAAGACGAGTTATTCCCTTTGGTTTTTATTGCACCATTGGATTCAGCTCGTCAAAATACACAACATATCAAAAGGTCATATCTCTAGCTGCGTCCTAACCCATTTTTTCGAATGACCCAAACGGTATAAGTAGGGTGTGATTAACGGTATAAGTTACCTTATCCATCATTTTAGGCAATCGCAAAGGAACTATTCGTCTCGAGTCAAAAGTACCCACGAACACAAAGACGTATGTGTAGTTATACTTTTTGAATAAAGACTTAATTCATTTTATTCCATCAGTCCTAACACTATTTTAGTATAAACGCATTTGTGTCATTTTTCTAACATGAGCATAAAGGAACAACTCTTTTAGTGTCATTGGTTCAAGTGACGACATGAGACAGTTTGGCATTAATGCCGTGTTGCTATTGGTCTATTAATTGAATACTGCACGGAAACAACACACCATACCTATTCCTTATTATTTTTAAATCGTTTTTTTTAATAAATCTCCAACAACAAATCTTTATATTTTTTAAAAAAGGTATTTATCAGTTAACTTGGGATACTAATATATTTCTATGGAAATTAACTATTTTTTGCAATAGATATTAAAAATACAGTTAACACATTAAGTGCATTTAATGATATTATACTCTTTGTTTATATAAATACAGAACGATAATTGAATCATCTAAAAAAAGCCAACAAAAATGTTAAACTTATATTTTCTTCTTAAATAATTGGGTAAGTTTTAAAAAAAAAACTCGTTTTTAACTTTTTTTTTTAAATTATCTAACTACAATAATCAAGACAATAATATTATAGTCTATAATAGTCGCATAAAAAAAAGTATTTATAACCAGGCTTGACAATAATTATGAATATTGTTTTCTCCGCATATAGCGTTTAAGCCACTGTGCTTTGGTAATTTGCCTTTTTTATAGGAAAAAAATCCGCAATATCGATACTTCTTTGGTCCTGCATTTTCGTAAACATTTTATGGATACTCTGGTACCACATATTTTGAAAAAATTGGGCTATTGTCACGTAGAGTCTCTTCAAAGTGCGTGCCACAAGTCGTATTTGCATCCAAGGCACCTTCAAATCTGTGCTTAATTTTGCATAAAATCTTTGCGGCTCATTGTATTTTCTTTATTTATCTACATTATATTGATATTATATGATATAGACATTGTTAAAATTCTATATCATGCCGTAAAAAATCGCCACTGACCACCTATAACTTTTCCTGTATTAACTGAACATACAGGAATATGGTTTTCGGTCTTCTCTTATCTCTTTATAGTGCTTGTATCCTCAATGTATACCACCATGACATTGTGGCGTTGCCACTTTTATTATCTATATTTTACGAAACGGAACGCACTTGATCGAATTTTAAATTGATTCGACGATTAATTTTCACTAGGACAATAGTTAATACGCAAAACGCAATACGCAGTTGATACGTATTTAATACCAATACTCAATGATTGTCTCCTGCTAACCTGTACAGACTAGGCTCATTGTGGTGACTGGTGAAACATTGTATAGCATTAACAACATAGTACTGTATTATTGAAAGATCGATTAAACGTTTATTTTACAATCTACGACTTTCATTATACATGGGTAACAAAACCCCATAACATATTCGGTTTTACTCCGGACAACATCTTCAGCCACCCAATCCCCTTGCTTGAAGTCCAAATCCAGCGGAGGACAATAATCGTCATTTACTAAAATTGAAGGTTTTTCGTCCTAGTATAAAAGTTGTCTGGATCCCATTTTATACACAATCTATAGTATAATACTATAGATATCATGTGAAACGTGACTTGGAAAAAAATTATTTAAATAAATCACAAAATAAAAATTTGAAACAATCTTAAAAGTTACGAAAAGCCCAATTATACGTCAAAATGACGCACAACATCCTCTTTACAACCAAATGGCGGAATTTACCTGGATGAGCCAACTATGTACTGCTAGGTCTCGACGGCTAATAAGTTGGTTCTGGATTTTGCAGCGATTCGATGGTAAATATAGAAGAGTTCATACGTCAAATTTACGTAGATTGGACTTCTAGGGTTAAATGCATAAATACCTAAATGTTGCTTTGTTTTTATTATCTAATAACGAAAAAAAACCCGTTGATTTCATTCGTTTTTCAAGCTACGTGCATAGTTTTTCCACTAAAATGCCTCAATTGAGTCATAAAGTACACAAATTTCAAGCATAATAAGTCACATCATTTCTATAAAACCAAAACTGGCAATAATATAAGTCGTGTTGTGCGATTATGAACATAGTGCATAAGGGCATAAGTCGTTATATTGCAAAGAGTAAAAAAAAAATTATGTGAATACATTGAGTTATTCCATGAAGTACTCGTTCATAAGGCCACAACTACTAAAAAACACGAAAAAAGTATATTTATGGGGTTGTTACAATATGTGTTCCTATGTAAAAATATAGTCTAACATCATATCTTACACATACAAGCTTAAAATTTTGAATTACTAAAGATTTAGTATTGATATACAGTTTTTTGTCTCTCCTGAAAAGTGCTGTTTTTGAGTTATTCCCTTATTCACTGGAGGCACAGAATTATGTTACGATGTGATTTTATATTTACAAGGTGGTTATTAAGAGATTCTATATATTCGGACGCATTTTGTTTAGAGGGCGATCGGTAGATGCCCAAAATGGTAAGTTCAAGGATTTCAAGCTGCACACAAGATGCATGTACCAATTTAATTTCTTTTAGGTTAGGTCTGAGATAGGATTTAGCATAGATAATAACTCCATCGTTTTGATTTTGATTAAATACCGATTCTAGTGCAGTATAATCAGGTATTTGTGGGATAGGTTTAAATTTATTTAATCTACATTCTGTAAAAATTAGTACGTCCACATCAGATTTTAGTACCGATACAGTTGTTAGGAAGTCATTTAGGTTACGGTAGATACTTCTTATATTTTGGCACATTATAGTAAGATCTGCATTTGAAATATTTATGGATTTAGTAAGGTCCTGTATATCACAACTTATTTGTGGAAATGGCATTGTTTGGTCTAAGTCTCTTATTGCATAAAGTTGATTAACTGCTGCCATTTTTTAAGTAAGTGTACACATGATGTATCAGTGAGGCTTTTATTAAAAAGCAGAAATATTGTATTAGTTCAGAGAGAAATTGACACTGGATAATAATGTCATAATCAAAACAGGTTATGTATGAGATGCTAAAATATACGGTAGTTAGTATAGATTCCCCCAATAAAAAGCCAAGTTTTATGAACTCGTAAGACTGTTTGAATGATAGCAATATGTGTGCGGATTTTGTGTATGTGTGTGTAGTGTAATTTATGATAATAGTTAAATTAAGTGTGGTGTGAGTTGAAATATGAGTAGTTAGGTGAGTAGAATAGTGTACTGAGATACATCGAGAATTCATACTAGTTGAGGCATCAAACATTTCAAACTCCTGTATATGCTTAGATACAATGCAAAAATTAAAAGTAAAGTAAAAAATAATATATAAAACTAACACTAGAGCAGTTAATGAGAGACAATAAAAAACAGATAGTAGTACCGCGAGTCATGCTTGTGTCGAAGTTTGCTGTTGCTGCATTAACTGATGAACTTGTGACTCGGTTTTTATAGTGATAATTGAAGACTTTTCATCCTTTCTTACGTATACACGACCAAAAGACGTCCAGCAGAACTTAAAGTTACCCGATCTTGTGAGATCTCTTGCGAGAAAGAACAGACGAGCGCCCTTTTGAGTTAATTGTTCTGAGATAAAAATAGGGGTGTCACCATTTGTCATGAGTCCCAAGTGTTTCGCTTGTAGTTTCGTTTTGTTTTTAATATTGAAGGATTTCGCCATACTCAGTATATCGCGTTTTAATAATGCAGAACCCATCTCGATTACAATAGTTGAGTTCTTTACAGTATCCCCATTGCGGGACTTGGGACGCACTCGAAAAATATCCCGAATTTGAGATTTATCCAATTTACAATCAATATTTCTGGACAGGTGTAAAAACATATTTATTAAATCTTCCCTAGATTCTCCACTTTGTATTGGAACATTTTTTATCTCAATGTTTGTTTTACGAATATCCCTTTGTGTATCTTCGACTTTCTCTTCTAGCATGACAATATATTCTCTATCCTTCTTTGCCTGAATTTCCATATCTTGTATTTTTCTTCTGTATTCTTCATTTTGACTTGTTAGCATGGCGATGGAATTGTCTATATTGTGATTGGATTCCTGTATTTCTTTAATTTTTGATGCAATAGTCTGTAGTTCTGACTGTTGATTATTTGTAAAAGTAGAAAACATGGCTTTAAACTCCTCTTTAAACTTATTGAATTCAAAACTTAGATCATCTTCCCTTCCACGTTTAAGTCGTTGGGTAATATAAGTAGATGATTGGGAAGTGTCAGACAACTCATTTAAACGGGAGTCTGAAGAAGATTTATCTGAACTCATGCCTGGGGATAAACCAGTCTTCTTAGTCGGTGGACTACGTTTAAGTGGCATTTTTCAATTAATAAAATTATAATTCGCAGTTAATTCTATCAATAAAAAATTATGTTTATTCCGGTTGGAGTACTTGGGAATTATGAACAAGTAGAGGTAATCAATCAATTATGTATATGCAAAAGAGTTGCGAATATATATCCGTCTCAGCTGTTCAAAGTAGCAAGTCACAGTACCAGGGTCACAAAAGTTGATAGGAGGCTTCCAAATAATTATTTCTTATGTTCGCAAATGCGTTCTTCTTTTATCTTCAATTAAAATTAATTGATTATTTAATCAATGAAATCTTTAAGGAATTTAATCTTTTATATTCGAGTGATATACTACGGTGACACAAACAATTAGGATGTTTTTTATTTAATACATCACAATGTCTCAAAAGAAATTTGAATAATTATTGCATTCATCTAATATTGGCACATCCACCAGGGTCTCATAAGTCTAAGGAGGTTTATGATTCCTCGTATAGTTCTTATTATGAATTTAGTTTTCGTATAGTAAATTCTTTCGTACCTTTATAATAGTAGTTTATTCTGAATGAAAGACGGGGCGCAACGAGCAGCGTAAGTTGTCACTTGGTTGTCTCAGTTGGAGTGAGCAGGACAGCAAAAGGTGATGTAGTTATTGTTAAATAACGTAGCTGATTGTACTAGGATCGCAATAACAGTAAGGAGGTTTATCGCACGTTCTTGTACACTCAGCTTCTTGCGAGTATGCGCTCCTATTTTCCGTGATGGATTTTAATGTGAATAATTACTATTTATTCAATAAACTAATAAGCACTACGGTTAAAGACACGACTGCACGCGAGCGTGGTCCGAGAGGAAGAGGAACTAAAGAGAAAACTTATAAAATCCTAGTTTAAAGAGAAACTAAAGAGAAAACTTATAAAATCCTAAACGGCTTTCTTATCTGGAAAATGCTATTGTGCTTTCTATTGGATTTCCACACCACATTCAGATAAAATGGCGAGATACGACACGTCGGATCGAGCCAGTTTGTTTGATGGAATTGTAAATAACACGTGTTATTGGAAGAGGATAAGCTGCTGTTTTAAAATTAAAATAAATTGTTGTTAAAGTGTTATTTAATTATTTTGTGGAATGATAGAGACTAATTTTCTTTTCTCTAAAGCGAAACATTTCCAGTTAAACAATTTAGTTTTTTGTGTGACTATTACCGTACGTGGTTTTAGTGTAGATTATATAAAAACAAATAACATAATTATTACAATATAATATTTGTTACCATAATATATTATTATGATAATTTACGTCTAAATTTTATTCAGACATAGCTGAGCGAATCAGTTTTTTTTTCAGTAAAGAGTTACTAATAAAAATGTTTGCAAATTGCACATTACTTATTTTTTTTTATATAATTTAAGAATAATACCGTATGGCCGTTCACCTCATGTGGCCACAGCATTATAACATATAGATCGTCATCAAATTCAGTATGGCTTCATTCAATGTCCACGATTACATTGCCTTATACTTTGTGTGACGATACTAAGTGTTACCTATGTTATTATGTTCAATAACATACTGTTTGTTATTTACGTTTCACTGGTCAAGGATTGTTTATCTTAGAAATGAGTTGATTTTTCAGTAAGCGTTACAATGTAACCGTAAAAAGTAATTATTTTTATATGCCCCTGAAATTATTATTTTTATGGTGTTAATGCAATTTAGTTTATTGTCACAGTCCTTGAAAATATTATGTAATACCACAGACTAATAATAATATACTACGTATACAAGTAATACTAGCCGATTGCTTTTACACCCAGGTTGATCCTGAAAAAATAAATCAAAATAAATAAATATCCTATGCTAGTTTCTAAAATTATCGGTATCGGTACCAAAATATTATCATTCTCATTGGGCGCTTAAAATACGGTTATTTAAGTTTTATGAATATTCCCATACAGATACAAAAAATCTTTCCACTTCATTATAAGTCTTTCGTCAATTTAAAAAATGAAATAAATTTAAACTATCGATAACTCCGCACACCCCTAAAACGGAAGTATCGTCAACTATGCTAATGGCTAATGCGTGTTCCATTCCTTGCCCGGAAGCGAACCGGCGATCGCGTTAACATTTCATTCTTATTGCTGGGCCATGGGGCAGTTTGTTTCATTTTGGGGCACATTCTGTAGAGTTGTTTTTGTTTGAATGTTTGATGTTATGATGGGGCTCTATTGAAATGGGTGTTATGTTTGTAATTAGAAGGTTATTCTTGTAGTATGAGAAAGTAAATAAAATCGGCGAAAATAATTCGTAAAAAAATATCCTTAAATTAAGTATGTCATATTGTTTTTTGTATATGTAGTAAATAAAGTCCATTTTTTGCTTAATTTTCTCAGACTATTAACATTTTTAAAAAGTGGTTGATTTAAAATGAAAATTTAAAATTTTTCAAAATTATTTTGAAATGTTATTTCATTTAGACCTGATATTAACTCTATGGTTAAACTTAAACATTTATTTATTCAATTAGACTTCTAGAAGCACTTTTAAATCGTAATAACATTGTTTTACCATGTACCTACCACCAGTAAAAACAGTTTCTACAGAGAAGTAACAAGAAACTAGTTGCTATGGTATTTACTATTTATATGGTATCTTGGAAAACAAATATACCGTCCCACGTGTTTGAAAATTTATTCAATTGTTAAGACTTCGGGGTATTTATTTATTTATAGCTTAGTAGATTTCCAGTTAGACTTTAGAATGTGTTTCATAAAAATTAATAATCGTTCATCGAAATTTGCTTCGACAAAGAAAAGGTCGACGAAAGGTAACTTTACCCTAAAAGTTGCGTCTTTGTCCAAATTAATCCTTATATTTTGTTAAGTTATAGTTAATCAGGTAACAGAGTTATAAAATTAATAATATTTAGTATTTGAAACACGATTATGGAAATTCATATGAAACGACACTTTAAAAAAATATAGTCGCATAATAATTATTATTGTTTACAAACAGACTATATTTATTTTCGTACCTATACTTAGTTCAGAAGCTCTAACACAATATCCCCTTCATTATTATTGTATAACTCACCATTTTTACAACTTAATCTAACAAATAAAGTCATATTAAGCAGCACAGTGACATGCTCATAAACTTCACAAATCAGTTCCATAGCAACAGTTGGACAAACACACAATATTCATCTTCATTAACACTACACTCACTAGACGGCATAAATCACGGCTAGTTCCACGAGGATATATTTTTATTTAACACTTTCCAGTCAGAGTATGGTGACCATGAAGTAAGAAATATTGAATTAATGTATGAAATTGAATGAATTCTTTGTTGCACACTAAATACAGTATTAAGCAAGAGCAACACGAATATGTACAGAGGGCGGTCTTATCGCTTTAAGTGATTTCTGTCAGACAACCCGGAAAAAAGGATAGCATATATGTATTATAGTGTTTATTGTATTTAGGTTTATTACAAAATTATTTTGCACTTGTGTACATTAAGAAAAAATGATATGAAATGATAACACTATTAGTATACAGGAGGACATTTCGTTACCTACTATGCTCTCATAATTTACCAATTCATTAGCATTATTTAATGAGGATATTTCACGCTCTTCCTCGAACGGACAGAATCGGCGCAAATATTTATTTTAATTCATACTTGTGTATCATTGATCATAACCATGCGATGGTAATCACCGTTTGTTGTTTTATGTTTCATCGTTGTTATGTACCACCAGCAATGTAGTACACAGTAGCCAGAGTCGGAAATAAAACACACAAAAACGCTCTGACCGTATAT
>CAJQZN010035333.1:0-17516 GCA_907164685.1 Colias eurytheme | reverse complement strand
AAGGTGTAGAGTTTGTGAAGTTAGGCCTTGTAGAGTTAGGGCGTGTAGTTTTAGAAGCTTGGCTCTACATGAGATCTGATAACTTTTTGACAGTGCGAGTCATATGGGCTCGTCTTGGCAACATTTTACATGAAAATGTTTTTGGTGGGATATGTCATTTCAAGTATATAATATGAACTACAATTATTAATATCAATCAATTTGCCTCTCTATAGTAACCGCACGCGATGACAGAATTTATATTAAGGAATTTTTTACACCTTGGGTTACATTATTGCATTTTTGGTAAGGATCTCTAATTTTTTTGAAAATGCAATATAGCCTATGATGCTCAGTGAAGATGCAGCTTTCTAATGGTGAAAGAATTTTTGAAATCGGTCCATTAGTTTATGCGTGAAAACCATACATACATACATACATAATTACAAACCTTTCCTCTTTATAATATTATAGTATAGATTATAACCTTTGTTTCTTCTTCTTCTTCTTATCAGCCGTGGGACGTCCACTGCTGGACAAAGGCCTCCCTCAAGGATTTCCAGTCTGGTTGGTGGTGTGCTATCCATGAGGGGATAATGCCAGTACTCGCCACGCTTGGCAGGCGGGTTGGCGAGCGCAGTTGGTGTTAAGTAGTGGATCGCGGAAGGCTGCTGCCCGTTCCGGTATGATGTAACCCTTAGTCGCCTTTTACGACACCCACGGGAGGAGATGGGGAGGTGCTATTCTTAAACCGGCACTCCACGGAAAAACCTTTGTTTGTCTAGGATATATTCCTATGAAGCAATAAAGTCTTGTTCATGTTATATTTAATTATTGAAGCTTTTCGTTTGTGTCACGTTTAAATGGACGAAGCGAAAAACGACAATACAATATCAAAATTTCCATTATATAAGTAATATCTAAGATCTATTATCTAAGGGTAATAATATAAACAGTTACAATCTTAACGTATTCCTTTAGATTCTGAAAACAATGTTGTTACTAATTTTTATTGATGAATAAAGAGAATATTCATCAAATATCTTCTCCTGGTTTAAATTTCCACATTAAATTCTCATTGCGATGTTATGAATAGATATTGCATATCTGCATTTGATTTTCAAACAAAACACGAGCAAATTTGGATGACCCTTGTATCCTATGGGATATTATTCGTTGAGCAAATAATATCAAAGCAATGCTGAATCTCTATTTTAATATTTAAACAACATGACAGAGCTAAAATGAAACATCAAACTTCATGAATACATGATAATATTTACCCAAGAGCAAATAATTGCAAATTTGTGATATTTATGTGGAAATATAATGCATATTATATGCTGTATTTTACTACTACTACTTCTGAAAGTAAATATAGTGTAGTGTAGAAAACACTATATTCAAGCGAAAACATTCTAGATACACTTTTAAATCGTCATTACATATTTTAACATTTAACAGCAATTCGGAAAGCAATCTATGAAGAAGAACAGGCAAGAAACTCCATAGTTGCTCTTTTAAAATCATGTCAGTATTACAATTTAATTTTACAAATATGTAGCTGCATATATTATCACAACCGCTTCCTTGGTTCTGTGGTGGACGCATGTGCTGGTCCTGGGTTCGATTCCCGGTGAAGACGAAGAAAATTTCTAATTTCTCGGTCTGAACAGAACCGGCACACAGAAGGCTGATCACCTACTTGTCCCTAAAAACAGTCTAACAGTAACTTGTCCCTGAAACAGATGTATGAATATTGCATCTGTCCCTTACCCCCGTCCCCAACTAGGGGACACGGGACTTCACTTTATATACCATAAACTATTTATATCCCATAATAAAAATAACCTATAAGTTTAGTGACCATATATTAAGAAAAACTTTTAGATTCTAGAAAGCCTTTCTCATCTAGATATTCAGGTCGTAACCGTTTTATCTAAGACCTGGAGATCGTGACTCGCTCACAAACGATCCTTTTCAGTTTTCATTCAATTAACTCTTCAATTTTTATTTTATTTCTTACGTTTAATCTATATTATTACTAATACAATAATATAATATTATAAAGCTGAAGAGTTTGTTTGTTTGTTTGAACGCGCTAATCTCAGGAAATACTGGTCCGATTTGAAAAATTATTTCGGTGTTAGATAGCCCATTTATCGGGGAAGGCTATAGGCTTTATATCATCACGCTAAGACCAACAGGAGCGGAGCAATGCGGGTGAAACCGTAGAGTAGAGCTAGTGAATCTATAAGCTTTGATCTTTCAACTGTGATCGAAATGTTGATGATTACAAACTCAAACATTTATTTATTTACTAGCTTTCCGCCCGCGGTTTCGCCCGCATTGTCTAAAACATAATAAATTATATACTAAAACCTTCCTCTTGAATCACTCTATCTATTAAAAAAAAACCGCATCAAAATCCGTTGCGTAGTTTTAAAGATTTAAGCATACATAGGGACATAGGGACAGAGAAAGCGACTTTGTTTTATACTATGTAGTGATTTAGATTCCTCCTTGAAGCACTGTGAATCGTCATAATTATTTACCACTGATATTGGTGGTTTCAAATAATATTGTTTCTCAGTTTGAATATACTGTTTAATTTATTACTTCATAAAATAATATCAATTTACATTTGAAATTAATATTATTGAAATCATTGTTCTATTTTCTAATACTTATTTCAGGTTTCTGTTGACGTTTCGCAGTAATAAATAATTAATATTATGAGTAGATACAATTGAAAACTGCTGTTTCCGTATAATAACGCAGCTTTCACATAATATGTCATAAAATATGAGAAAGAAAACTAAAGGAAAAACTATCCATAACCTATTTCTGTTAAAAAACATAATATGTTTACTTTTAAAAATATTCGATTATCTTGAATTAAGTGAAGTCCCATGTCCCCTAGTGGGGTAAGGGGCAGATGCTTATACATCTGTTTCACTGATCGATTTTTTTAGGGACAAGTAGGTGATCAGCCTTCTGTGTCCTACCAGACCGAGACATTTTTTTTTCTTCATCTCCACGGGAATCGAACCCAGGACCCCTCGGTGCTACGCTCACGCGTCAACCACTGTACCAAGGAGGCGGTCATTATTTGAAGTTATCTTGAATACTAACTTCTTTTTTCTATAGTTTAATCAAACATAGTTATCTATATTATTAAAAACAGATATTATTTGCGGACTTACTTCTCATATAAACACAAAATAACAATGTATGCTAGAAAGTTAGCACATAGTTGAAGTTGGCTTGAAATCTTAATACATAAGTGTTCCCCTGGGTATTCAAAGAATGGCCAAGTTGTGAAGTTTGTAAGGTAACAGTGCTAGCGATTATTTGATATAAATATTGAATATATTTAACAAAATTGTAATTTTTTTTAGCATCTATGTGAGGTTAGGGCATTAAATAATACACTTTATAATATACTAGCGGTCCGCCCCGGCTCCGCCCGTGGTACATATTTCGCAATAAAAAGTAGCCTATGTTCTTTCTCAGGATCTAAAGATTATCTGTGCCAAATTTCATCAAAATCGGTCCAGTAGTTTATGCGTGAAAACCATACATACATACATACATACATACAAACCTTTCCTCTTTATAATATTAGTATAGATTAAATTAATTTTTGCATGTAATTCCAACAGTATTACGTAAATATAATAGTAGAGCATAGAGCAAGGCTTTGAATTAGCCATACAGTACAGATTAATAAATAGTTACTACGTAACTTATACCATAGCATAATAGTACCTATCGCTATAGTATAAAGAGATAAGTAGGCCGACTCCCGGCGTTTCAGAGCGCACGGTACCTAAACTCGCGAGGCGCAGGGTTGTCACTTGTCTCATTAATATTTTAAATAATTGTATAAACACCGACCCTAGGAACTGAGTGGCGTACATACAAATGGCGCCATGTACCTTTGTTCGAAGACAACTAACTTTCTTACTATGCTTATACGTTTTTATGCCGGTTCCTCACATACGGATGACTAGATACACAAACCTAGAAGAAAAGATCGATATATTCAAGTGTTTTTAACATCATCCTTACATTATTAATACGAATGCGTTAAAATTTGTTACTAAAAATTGTAATTTCAAGAGATATTAAATACATACAACATACACTAAAGATATAAAAGCTAAAAGGATAAATTTAAATACGTTTTGAACGTATTTGAAAATTAAAATCAATATCTGCAAACTAGTTTATTAAATCGCTACAAGTAGAGCCACATCCATCGTTACTGAATAACTTAACTGCTTCCCATTCTTAACTAAGTTTATGCCATGGTTTTGCTTGAATGCATCGCGGATTCCCCAAGCGCCTATTGTTTAGCTTCTAGAAATTCTAAATATGTATCTCTACAACTTGTAAAATGTTTAACGTATTATTTTAATATTAGAGAATATTCTTATAAATAATAACTACTTTATAAGTGTTTTATTAAAGGAAGAGGTATTTTATTTGACGACACTATGCTTTCCTGTTTAGAAGCCCGCTATTTTTGTTACCTTCATACCAATACCATTATTGCATGAAAGTTGTATGTTTAATATTTAATTGACACTTGGAAATAAATTCTTGAGTGATTTTTAAAAATTTATCATAAAAATAACGGGGTATATCAATCCTACTAATATAATAAATGCGAAAGTTGCGGATGGATGTATGTATGTGTGTGTATGTTTGTTAGGTATTCTTTCACGCAAATATTACTGAACCGATTACACTGAAATTTAGCACACATATAGAGGGTAACTTAGATTGACACATAGGATAGGTTTTATCCCGGAAATTCCACGGGAACGGGAACTCTGCGGATTTTTCTTTGAAAACGCGGGCGAAGCTGCGGGCGGAAAGCTAGTAATAGTTTTATACACAGTCAATGCATGTAGAGCCTAGACAGATTACTAATAAATAAAAACGCAATTTTATCATCCCTTCCTAAAACTTATTAAGACCACCCTTCAATTACACAGAGTAATTGTACTGTAGACACAATTAAGTCCAATCATACTAAACGAATGTAGTAAGCACTTAACTCATAATGCAACCATTACTAAAGCGGTGGTTAACACGTTCGCTGCGGCACAGATATATCTGTACTTTCCATTACTGCGTTACGGGTCGTTTTAAACCTTGTCCTATACCAGAGATTGTGGCGGCACGAGGCATATTAAACCCCACCGCCCGTAGGAGACCAAAATCCTTTTTTTGGCGCCAAATAAGACAAAGTGTGCGGCTTTTGTCGTGATTATTATTAACAATGAGTTCATTAACCGAAATCTACCGTCGCCCGTGGTTAGATTAGTTAGTTTAGATTCTATGGGTAAAATAAAATGTGGGGTCTGATGTACCCCATACCGCACTGAACAATAGCAGTTTTTCATATAATTTAGTGATGGGAAAAGAAATATCGATTTTATTTAATTGTATTTATTTATCAAACTTATGGATGTTTTTTATTAAAACAGGCCAAACCAGAATAATGTTTGCAACCAGTGCATTCTGTGAGAATTTCCTTTACTTTTTTTGTCGGCCTCACGACTTGTTAAGAAGATGCGGAGTTTTTCGTAACATCCTACACATCTCCTCTTCTTTGATCCCTTTAAGAGATGATGTGCCTTGTTTGTTGGCTTGTTGACTTGGGCAAGAGTTAAATTTTGATGAGCCATACACCGATTGCCGGGTGTTTTGGATTTGCCGCTAGTTGATTCAATGAACAAACACACTAATAGTAATCATGATTATCAACATATTTGAAGAAAGTTACTCAACATGTCACATTCACGTTTCTATTAACGATATTTATTATAACGAGTAGTTTGAAAATTAGATACCTGTATCCACATTCAAGTCCTTCTTTGTAAAAGCTTCAATAAGTTGTTCCACAAATAGTCTCGAATGCGTTGCACAACACTAACCGCGTGAAGCTAGCTTAGGGTGCGGTACGAGGTGCGCGGTGGTACGAGGTGTTCGCAACCTCGTTCCGCACTGTGTTAGAATTTTTATTTGTTCAGTGCGGAACGAGGTCTAAGAAACCCGGTATTAAGGTCGGTATACCATTGAACTAGGAATCAATAGCACATCTCAGATATATAGATATCACTTTCCTACACTGAACCAGATGGAAGTTATGCCTCCCGCACGACAGAGAAGTTTAAGTTTTTTCCTACCGCTATAACGACGAGACACGGACAGGGTGTTTCAAGCCCTGTTTCGCAGCGAACGTGTTAAACAATGCCTATTTGTACGAACAACTGTCCCTTTACACAATATGACTTGTTTGTACAGAGTAGCTGCTTGTAGAGACTGCATTTTTATTTTGTTAGATTTATTTTGTTGTTTACGTAAAGTAGAAAAACTATTTTTAGTTGTTGATGAATGCGTTTTCAGATAGAAAGAAAGATGTTGTGTCGTTTTTATTATGTTAGTAGCAATTGATATTTTTTTTATTTTATGGCATTCAAATGCTTTATAAATATAAATTTATAAAGAATAGAAAAAAATCGATCACGAGGCGGGACCCGAACCTGCATCCTTTCGCGCCATTCCGGGGCGGATGCCTGACCAACTCGGCCACTCGTGACCCGCCTGAGCGATCGAATTTTTTCTATTCTTTAAAAATTCATATGTTAGTAGCAGTTATATTTATATCTTCGATTCTGTCATCTGCGTTATAATATTAATTCGATGTTTTGAATTTTTTAAACCCTTAATCTACTTATTTTCTGCTGTATTTCAGGACTAACACTTATGGCATAGATATTCATAAGAATAATTATTATACATATTAATAGCAATGTTTATATTCGGTACGGAGATAGAATTTGATAGTCTAGATTAGAACACAGATTTTTAACAGAGTACGTACATATTTTCCGTCAACAAAAAAAAATACTCTCCAAATACAGCGCATTTTTTCGGCATTTTATTTTATTAAAAGATAAAAGAAAAGTCCCTTTTACCCCATTGTTTCCTATCTAAGAAAATATTATTGAGGTGTCCTTATCAATGCTTTGTATACTCTGTGATAGTCATTCATTTTGACTCTCTTTGCGGATAACATTATGATCCGTTCGACTAAAAAGGGTGCTCGTCATGTATAATTTTATTTTTTTAGATCATGAAATAATAATTGAACTCTATTTCATCGTGCTGTTTTGGGCGGAACTGCGGGAACGGTTACGACTCTACCGGCGCGTCCCGCCCTGCAGATGCCCGTTTCCAGGCCCGTCACTAGAACTCCCCTTGTTGGCGGCTGCTGGAACGAAGGCTTACGCCGCTAACACGCCGAAGATGGATTTATCATTCTAGGAATCCTACTAATATTATAAATGTGAGAGTTTGTATATTTGTTTGTTACTGCTTTATGCAAAAACGGCATAAACGACAGAAACGGCACACACTCAAATGTGTGTTAAATTTCAAGAATAGTTTTTACTTCAAAAATCCCACAGGAACGGGAACTATGCGGATTTTCCTTTGACTACGCGGGCGAAGCTGCAGGCGAAAAGATAGTTTTTATATATAGAGATAGTCATAAAGTAGCACCCTAATTGAGTGAATGTACCATAACATCAGCTCGGTATATCAGCCAGCGTGGAGATGAGACAATAGGGCATTGTTATTTCGAATTTAAGATAAAGACTATATCGGATTATGTGTTTGGGCTCGAATACTTGGTTTGTTATTTACTTGACGGGTTTTTAATAAATTATGAAGGTATGAAGATAATATTTAATGTACAATAAACTACGTTAAGATAATCAGAAACAATGAAAACAAGCATGAATGTTAAAACAATTTGAAAATCAAATTTTCTATTCAAAATTGTAGTGTTTGAAAATTATACATTTTTTTTTAATATTAGAAAATGTCAAAGTAACCACCTGTTAAAGGAAGAAAATGTAATATATTAAGGTAATCAACAAACAACAAACAACCGCGTAGGCCAATACTTTTTAACTGAGAACATAATTTTTAACATAACTTTTATTTAGACCTATAAATAACTAATTTCAGCTCCTATCTGTTTGTTTCTAACGTTATTTTATTTTTTTAACTATAAACTTAAACTCAAATCTCAAACATTTATTTATTCAATTAGACTCCTTTTAGAAGCACTTTCTAATCGTCATTACATATTTTTACCATTAACCACCGATTCGGAAAGCAGTATCTATGGAGAAGAACGGGCAAGAAACTCCATAGTTGCTCTTTTAAAAAAATAACCAATAAGTACATCTCCTTTTTAACATTATTCAATAATTATATATCAACTATAACATTTAAAAAAATAAACTATTAACTTTTAAGTCCCAGCATATCGATCGAAGCTGTCCAAAGTCCCGCGAAGCCTCCGGCGTGCGACGTTCAATAAGTTATGACTTGTTTGGCACTTGTACTTGAATAGAGAATAATCTAGTTGATTATTTAACTTGGTAGACTGTTAAATGTGTATTATTATTGGATAGATTGTAAGTGTAAGTTAAATATTCACTTATAATACCACAAGAGCTTCAAAATTATCGGGTATTTTCCGATAGGTTCGTTGCAAACAAATGAAGGAGTCAAGTTTTTAGTCAAGGTTAAAAAATCACGAGCGCGAAGCGCGAGTGATTTTTCCTGAAAAACTTGACGACTTTATTTGTTTGCAGGGAACCTTGAGGGAAATGCCAGATAATTTTGAAGCTCGTGTGGTATTCGGGGGATTCTTTTTCCGTCCCAAATGTCGGCCAATAATTTCACAATTGAATTGAACCTGTCAGTTTGACGTCAACGACCAGAGAAAATTTTCAAAAAATTATCAGTATAATACCATGTAGGTTGTACCACGTGACGTCGAATGGTGCAATTCTATTGGTCGATATTTGGGTCGGAAAAGATAATCAAATTTAATTGTAGACTTTGCGATGTCATGAATACGGACGTGTCTTATTTCGATACATTTACATATAAACAAAACGAATGTTTGTAATACATAACGCTAGAATGGCTGATGTCTGATCTAACAGTTAGTAACCTTATAATAATGACCAAAAAAATATTCTTTTTTTTTATCCAACTATGTTATCTTCATTTGTAGGTAAAAAATTAGTCCTCTCACCTTTTAAAAATGAATATAATAATCGAAATGAAATAAACATTAATAAAAATTGTTTTCCCGAAATGTCTTATTCTAAGTTACGTATGTATTTGCTACACGATTAATATTTATGTACACAAAAGATTTAGAAACCGATGCTGAATCTGGTATTTCAGCTTACAGCACAATCTCTCGTTGAAAATTTCTTTACTTAATTCTGAACCATCTTCATTCACAACACACACGTATTCTATTATCATGCAATATGTTACGAAAGCAATATTTTACAGAAAAAAGATAATTATCTTTTACAAAGATACAGAAAGAAACAAAAGTAATGAGATCACACGCTGCGTATCAAATTGTAATACTGTTCGACAATGATTGATTTTCCCATCTCACTGTTACAAAGAATTATGTGTTATGGAATATCCATTGGGATATTTTTATTTTTAACTAGCTGAGCTTCGCGGTTTTACCCGAGTGGCTTCGCTACTGTGGGTTTAGCGTAATAATATGTATATAGCCTTCCTCGATATATGGGCTATCCAACACCGAAAGAATTTTTCAAACCAGTCGACCAGTAAGTAGTTCCTGAGATTAGCGCGTTCAAACAAACAAACTCTTTAGCTTTATAATATTAGTAAGTAATAAGTATCGATATCGGATATATAAGTGTATATTTATCTTATCGAAAATATTAATGCTATTACTGTTAATAAACATAAAAGTGTCTGAGGATTGAGGATGGGTGGTAGTTTTTTTTTTCACGTATAAGCAGCTGACCTAAACTTGTCAAAATTTGGTACAGAGATGTACCTATTATATTTTTTAAATTGATAAACTCAGAAACGACTTAAGCGATTTTTATAATTCTTCCACCAGTAGAGAGCTACTTAATTCTAGAGTGACCGTCACATACACATTGGCTTATTATTTCAGTTTTAATACTCGAATAGATAATATTTAAGGTAGTGTAAAATAAAATAACATAACTGAATCAATAGGTACATCTCCTAATGGACCTACATTTAGTTGACAAATACATACCTTTAAATACTTTAGACTTAAGGGGAGGCTCCTCTTAAGACTTTGAAGGTGATTTTCTTCGAAAGGAATGTCGCAGAGATGAAGTTACGTCTACTTTATATAACTGTAGTTCAGAGAATTCAGAACAAGTATGCCAATAATGCATTACGACTTATTTGAGCGAACATTTCAAACGTTAACTTTTGTTTGAGAATTAAGTTTAAAGATGATTTGTTTGGAAATAATAATAGTAATATTTCGTCATAATGTTGTGTTTTTTGTCTTACAATGATCTACAGACAATCGACAAAGAAATGAAACTCTCTGCAAGCAATATAAAAACCGAAAGTAAAAAAAAAACTACAATATAATAGTCAATGTAGTATATTTAACGTTATTATCAATCGATTTAGTGTACTGGGGTCTTCAAATTAAATACCGGATATGCTGAACTACTTTATTACATTTATAAATTTATACTTTACCAGCTTCCGCCCGCGACTCCGTCCGCGCGGATGTCGGTCTTGGCGTGGGTGGTTTATTTCTCCATTTTGAGTAACTCTGACAATGACATCTTATAAATATCTATTGGACCCAAATACGGCTAGGCCTATAATAATACGCAACGTGTGTTCGCGGTTCTACAGAACAACGTCTATGGATAAAACTGAAAAATTAAGATTAATTTTTTTTCTACGTATTTTTTCAGGATAAAAAGTATCCTATTTTACACCCAGGATAATAAGGTATAATTATACCAAGTTTCATCGAAATCGAACCGTTAGTTTTCACGTGATGTCTTCACATACAGACAGACAGACAGACAAAATTTTTTTTAATCACATATTTGGGTTTGGTATCGATCCAGTAACACCCCCTGCTATTTATTTTTTCAATATTTTCAATGTACAGAATTGACCCTTCTACAGATTTATTATATGTATAGATTAGCGCATTGTCTTTGTATAGTATCCTACGAATGAAGCCGCGGGTTACAGCTAGTAATGTAACAGATAATACGAATATCGATCGTAAAGAGGATATCCATGAAATAAGCTACATTAGTATCAAATTCCGCACACAGTGACGTAGCCAGGTAACCAAGGGCCCTGGAACAAATACCAGACAAAGGCCTCTCAATGATCAAAAAATATGTGAGCCGTCACGGGACGCCTGGCAGATGTGAAACATCGACATTATTATGTAAAAGTAATTTGCAGAAAGAAACAGATTGCTCTATAGACTGTATATATACTATCGTTTAGCATGGCGACTCGTGCCACGACAGAAATCGGTTTTACGAGCGCCTATTATAGATGTTTCACATCAAAAAGAATAATTAACGAAGTCGTCGTAGTCGATATGTTTAATTTATATTTCCTGCTACGTCATTTAGCCCTCCAGGCTCTAGGGCCCCACAGGCTAAAGGGCCCCACAGGTTCAAAGGCCCTGTGTAACTGCTTCTATTACAAACACACCAGAGGTATTATTTCCGCGGTGAATTGTAATTTTCGATAAATAGACATTGCTCTCGTTCGCGGAATTTAATGTGAAATTAGAATTTGAATAATCCCCTGACGATGCTGTATTTGTAATTTGGATGATGGTTTATCAGTATGATACATAACAACCTAGATATTTGAATGCTGGAAGTTTTGATGAAGATATACAATTTTTAGTCTTTAATTTCCAAGTGTACATATACAGATTACAGAGTGTCCCACTATTGGTATTCTAAGCGCGAAGAGATTTGAAGTTTTTTTACTTTACTTTAAAAATTTTTTGTTAATTTTTCCTAAAAATCCATATTTTCTGCTATAGCTTGGCGCAGCCGGCATATACCGCTTCGCTAATGTGAGCATTTTGTCTATGAAAACATAATCTTAAACGATAGGTCACCTGCTGGTAGCAAAGCTGCGCGGATTGCTTGTTATGGGTGTACACATAGAGTTTTAAGAATTCATCTATATGAAAAAAATGCGTCTGGAATTTTATTTAATGTATTTTTTACGAACTCAGCGTAAAGAAAACTATAACCTGCTTTGAGCTTAGTATACCAACAGTGGGGCAGCCTGTAAAATACTCACTTAAAATTAAACACAATAAAAATTACATATAATTTATTGAATAAACAAAACCATTATTGTAGTATGTGCATTGTACTGTTGTACACTTATTGTTATGAAATAAAATTATTACAATATTTATTATTTGTTTGATTTATCGTCCATGTTAGGTTTTAATATATGTATGCTATGTTAGAAAAAAAATTGATTAAACATTGTGCCACCCAATATCTATTAAAACGAGTTGAAATAAGCATAAATAATTTTTGAGTAGTTGAATATTATGTTTGCTCCTTTTTATGTGTAACTAGGTTTCCGCCCGCGGCTTCGCCCGCGCTTTCAAAGAAAAACCCGCATTGTTCCCGTTCCCGTGGGATTTCCGGGATTGCGTCATTTCCCGGGATAAAAAGTAGCCTATGTCCTTTCTCGGGTATCAAAATATCTCCATACCAAATTTCATGAAAATTGGTTCAGTACTTAAGGCGTGATTGAGTAACAGACAGACAGACAGAGTTACTTTCGCATATTTTATGATATTAGTATGGATTATTTAAAGAAAACGATGTTATATTTATTATAGTATAGTAAAGTAACAAAATCATTCCCAATGAGCTTATAGGTTCGTTGACCTTTAAATAAATTGTGGATTTGAATGGAATTGCAAGATATAAAAGTGAAAAGGGTTAGTTAGACCCCCGTCACACGTACCATATACGATAACGTACAATAAATATAATATAATAAAACTTATTTTGCACGGATTCCTTAAAATATATTATCTTCTCCATAGACACTGCTTTCCGAATCGGTTGGAAATGTTAAAAATATGTACCTAATAACGATTCGAAAGTGCTTCTAAAAGAAGTCTAATTGAATAAATAAATGTTTGAGTTAGTTTGAAAAACAAAGAGAATAAAAAAATGAATTTAAGAATCTATTTAAATTGCTAGAATAAAACACTATAAATATTTCTCATATAATGTTTTTGTATGGCTTTACTTATAATCAGGAAATCTTTTTATCGGCGGTACTTACTGAGAAAGCTCATCTTGTACCTAAGTATTACTTCATTCTTATTTCAATATATATTTCTTTAAAGAACACTATACCTAATCTATACTACCTCTAATATAATTATAAAGCTGAAGAGTTTGTTTGTTTGTTTGTTTGTTTGAACGCACTAATCTCGGGAACTACTGGTCCAATTTGAAAAATTCTTTCAGTGTTAGATAGCCCATTTATCGAGGAAGGTTATAGGCTATATTTCATCACGCTTCGGGCAACAGGAATTGAGCCACGGGGGTAAAACCGCGCGGAGCAGCTAGTTAAAAGATATTACGCGCCCGGACGAAGTTAGGCTGAGCCTATAACCTCGTCCGGCTTTACCCGCAGTGCTCCGCTCCTGTTGATCTTAGTGTGATGATATAATATAGCCTATAGCCTTCCTCGATGAATGGGCTATCTAATACTGAAAGAATTTTTCAAATCGAACCAGTAGTTCCCGAGATTAGCGCGTTCAAACAAACAAACAAAATCTACAGCTTTATAATATCAAGTATAGATTAATTATTGTAGATAATTAGGTACAAAAAAGCACGAGTTTCCAAAATCGACCGCAATAACACATTTTTATCACAAGCTTCTTGTTAACGTAAAACGGTACAGAATTAATCTCACGTCATCTACAATTTCCTTAGATAACGTTGATATTTTATTGCTATACTTTAAAACTGTCGTTTACAAATTGGATGAAATATTTAACATAACGCTGAAGGTTTGTAGAGGTTGAATTTCTGGGTAATTTTTTAACTTGTAAGTTAACACGCTGTTTATTTTAACTGGCAATAATGAATAAAAATGTGGGCAAATTAAAAAATAATAATGACAACAATTTCGTAATTAAATACAAAATTTTATTTGATTGATCGTGTAATGTTTTAGTACTAGTTCTAAGTACCTATGTTTAATATAATATCTTCTCAGTTGTAATGTTGAACCGTGAACGTCATTTTGTTCATGTTACAATCACAGTATTACAATATTATATAGATATTATATAGATATTGTAATACTGTGTTACAATACTATCTATCATTCTGATTTTCATTATTTTTAAGATTTCTGTATTTATTAGTAGAGATTTTCATGTATACAATGAAATATAATTATAAATACAAAAAAGCGTGTGTGCCGAGCACACGTGTCAGAAGTGAAACTTCTTTGACAAGATTAAAAAAATCGACATCGTCGCCTTACTCCATGAGTCATGAGGTGACGGTATTGCCATGTCGCGACCTTGAAAATTTTCTCTCAACGCGCCTAAGAAGTTTCACTTTAATAGAATTACATATACCTTTTTTTAAGTGGGGAAATCTTGCATATACCTAGGAAAAAACAAACCGAAAACTCTTTTCCTACATACAAATATAGGTAATTGAGGCATTCACTCAAGTCGAAGCATCAACCTGTCACTTACAATTTAATCGGAATATCGATATAATTCTGGAACGTTCCAGAATTTTGGACTCAAACTCCCTTTGGAATCGTGAATTCGCAAACAGTTCGAATCTGGTAATAGTTCAGATTTGTTTTGGTAACTGGTGATCTGTTCAATTTTAATGCAAACTTCCTTGCGATTGGAACTTACTAGAATCTAGATTATTAGCGGTGAAGTTTTCAATCCATTCACTGAAATTTATTTTTTTAAATTTAAGTCATGTTGTAAAGTTTAAGATTCTTCGTTTAAAGGGAAATAATCATACAAATAAACTTGCGTCATTGCTGAAATTGCATTGCACCTACTCCTCACTGTGACCGCCTCCTTGGTACAGCGGTAGAACCGAGGGGTCCTGGGTTCGATTCCCGGTGGAGACGAAGAAAAAAAAATGTCTCGGTCTGGCAGGACACAGAAGGCTGATCACCTACTTGTCCCTAAAGAAAATCGATCAGTGAAACAGATGTATGAATAATGCATCTGCCCCTTACCCCACTACGGGGACACGGGACTTCACACTTTTACTCCTCACTGTAAGTATGTAGTCTTTAGAAAATATATATGTTTACAGCTTCGTCTATCTGTTTTTAGGGTTTTTAGGTACTTATACATATAGTATTATTGTATTGGATTTTCTAATTTCGTAGTAAATGTGACTTGGAATTGACTAGTTAATAAGTGAAAACCTTTGTCCTTTTATGTGATGTTATTTGTCCTTCATCCCACTTAATCTTTTTCCACAATGAATACACTACTTTCACATTATTGTAAATATATATTTTTACATTAAAAAAAAACAAAAACGCAACTCATTTTAACTTCTTTCTAAATATCTACAATTAAATACTACATGATACAGCAATAAACGATACGCAAAGAAACTAAAACCTTTCACGAGTAACCTTTTTGCAAACAGTTCGAACAACTCAAAAGTTTTCCCGTTAAACTTTGTAAAAAGTCACTCAACTCGATAGATACTTCCGAGTCGAACTCAAGTAGTTACAGTTTACAGTTTAGTCTCTTATAATAATTATTACTTGGAATTTCAACGTTTTTACAGTTTATTTACGATGAGCTCATAGTTATTTAACTTGCAAATGCATGCAATTTTTTGAAATTGTGAAAGAGGAATTTTGTGATATCAAAGTTTATTTTTTTTGTCTGGAAAAACCAATATTTATAAATTTTAGAAACATTTCAGGACAATTTTCACACACGGCACGATCTGATCCCATACTAAGCTTTCGCTGTTGTTATGGAAACCAGATGGCTGATAAACATTCATCCATACTAATATTATAAATGCGAAAGTAACTCTGTCTGTCTGTCTGTCTGTTACTCAATCACGCCTAAACTACTGAACCAATTTGCATGAAATTTGGTATGGCGATATTTTGATACCCGAGAAAGGACATAGGCTACCTTTTATTGCGAAATATGTACCACGGGCGAAGCCGGGGCGGACCTCTAGTATTATATAATTTTAAATAAATACTTATATAGATAATTAACACCCAGACACAGAGCAAACATCTATGCTCATCACACAAATATTTGCCCTGGGTGGAAATCGAACCCGAGGTCGTGGCCTGGAAGGCAGGCATTTTTTTACAAATGATCAAAATGTGTAGATTTTTTTGGGACAGCCCTGAATTTTTAATTTCTGTTTTTCAGTTCTATTTATCTAGTTTTTGCTTTTCTTTCAAATTGCATTTCTTAGAATAATCTCGTCTTTTAGAATCCAAATTAAACTTTGGTCAATTTTATGAAATCTGCTCCAAAACTCCGTAGACAAGAATAAGTTAGATTTGTTATTTGCGAATTTTATTAAGTCGCTGCAAAGTTAAATCGAATTCTCTGTACCGTAGTTTAAATATAAGGCGTAATGTTTAGGTTTTAGTTATTCATATGCACAAACTTTATTATCCTACTAGTTTTCTGCCGCGGCTTCGCCTGCATTTTCAAAGAAAAACCCGAATAGTTCCCGTTCCTGTGAAATTTCCGGGATAAAATCTATCTTATGTGTAAATCCAAGTTACTCTCTATATTATGTGTGCTAAATTTCATTGTATATGGTTCAGTAGTATTGGCGTGAAAGACTAACAAACATACTCACCTACACATACACATACATCCTGCGCACAAACTTTCGCATTTATAATATTAAGTACGATAGGATAGATATATTTTCTCAAATCTAGCCTATATTACATTTATATTTCAATATTCAACTCAAACGTAAAACTCAAGCGTTTGCTCGCTCATATTTGTTTGTGAAAGCTAAATATTTTCGTTTGCCAGATCTATCGATGCTATTTGATATACCAGTTTGAGAAGCAAGTCCGTGCTATATCCATACTAATATTATAAATGCGAAAGTAACTCTGTCTGTCTGTCTGTTACTCAATCACGCCTTAACTACTTAACAAATTTGCATGAAATTTGGTATAGAGATATTTTGATACCCGAGAAAGGACATAGGCTACTTTTTATCCCGGGAAATAGGATAGGTTTTATCCCGGATATCCCATGGGAACGGGAACTATACTGGTTTTTCTTTGACTGCGCGGGCGAAGCTGCGGGTGAAAAGCTAGTTCATAATATAAATGTTTGAATGAAAACTGTTTTACTATTACTACAGATAATATAGTACTATATTAGTAATATTTCCATTGAAAATAGAGACGGTACTAGCTGTGCCGCGCGATTTCACCCGCATTGGTCCGCTCCTGTTGGTCTTAGCATGATTGTAGCCTAGAATCTAGATCCTTCCTTTAAATGAGCTATAATCTTAATACTATTATAAAGGCGAAAGTTTGTATGGATGTATGGA
>CAJQZN010035329.1:0-10166 GCA_907164685.1 Colias eurytheme | reverse complement strand
TGAAATGCATCTGCCCCATTTCCTCTACGGGAGCAGCAGACTTCACCGACTATATATTTGTGAGATAGAAGTTTATTTTAATCCGCCTCTTGTGTGTCTATCAAAGTTTATTCTTTGACCCTTTACATAATAAATGCAATTTTTCACAAATCAAATAGGTTATTCGGGCATTTGGACATATTTCGTGGTCCAATTATATTTACATGAGGCTAGGTCGACCAAAGAATTTCAATTAGATTGAGTATGTTTGCTAAATTTTAAGTAGATTGTGTTAAACATTGATTTGGTAATATGTGCCTACATTACAACATCAACGTATTATGCATTGAAATTAGTGTAGTTTCTTCGAGCAACATGTCTACTACAGCAATGGAATTTAGTATCTATACAGGGTGTAATCGTTAAGTGTGCACAGGCGATTTTTCCGTAAGTATTACAGATAACAAAAAACTTTAAACTGATATCGAAAGTACTTAACCTAATGAGTAAAATAACCGTAATAAATTTTTAAAAATAAATCGAGAAATATCAAAAAAATTATCTTTAAACCCTCCCATACATTAAGTATGAAATATGAATATCCCATATACATTTAATATGAAAGATTTTAGTTTTCTTTTTCTTTTTTTTGGTTTTCTGCTTTAATTACTTCGCAAATTTGAAGTGACATTTTCCACGTTTTTCCGGACATTTGACGCATTTTCCGGATATTTTCCGGGAATTTTTCGGACATTTTCCGGACATTTCCCAGGCATTTTCCAGGCATTTCCACGCATTTTCCGGACATTTTCACGCATTTTTCGGGTATTTTGCTAGGAAATGCTAGGAAAATCCCCGGAAAATGCCTGGGAAATTTCCGGAAAATAACCGGAAAATGCCTGGGAAATGCCTGGGAAATGTCTGGAAAATATCCGGAAAATGCGTGGAAATTTCCGGAAAATCCCTGGAAAATATCCGGAAAATGCGTGAAAATGTCCGGAAAATTTCCGGAAAATCCGTGAAAATGTCCAGGAGGAGCGTGGAAAATGCCTGGAAAATCCCCGAAAAATGCCAGGGAAATGTCCGGAAAATGTCTGGAAAACATCCGGAAAATCCCCGGGAAATGCTTGGAAAATCCCCGGACAATGCCTGGGAAATTCCCGGAAAATATCCGGAAAATGCCTGGAAAATGCTCGGAAAAGTCTGGAAAATATCCGGAAAATGCGTGGAAATTTCCGGAAAAACCGTGGAAAATGCCTGGAAAATGCTCACTTCAAATTTGCGAAGTAATTAAAGCAGAAAACCAAAAAAAGAAAAAGAAATCTAAAATCTTTCATATTAAATCTGTGCCTCCAGTGAATAAGGGAGTAAGACGAGTTATTCCCTTTGGTTTTTATTGCACCATTGGATTCAGCTCGTCAAAATACACAACATATCAAAAGGTCATATCTCTAGCTGCGTCCTAACCCATTTTTTCGAATGACCCAAACGGTATAAGTAGGGTGTGATTAACGGTATAAGTTACCTTATCCATCATTTTAGGCAATCGCAAAGGAACTATTCGTCTCGAGTCAAAAGTACACACGAACACAAAGACGTATGTGTAGTTATACTTTTTGAATAAAGACTTAATTCATTTTGTTCCATCAGTCCTAACACTATTTTAGTATAAACGCATTTGTGTCATTTTTCTAACATGAGCAAAAAGGAACAACTCTTTTAGTGTCATTGGTTCAAGTGACGACATGAGACAGTTTGGCATTAATGCCGTGTTGCTATTGGTCTATTAATTGAATACTGCACGGAAACAACACACCATACCTATTCCTTATTATTTTTAAATCGTTTTTTTCAATAAATCTCCAACAACAAATCTTTATATTTTTTAAAAAAGGTATTTATCAGTTAACTTGGGATACTAATATATTTCTATGGAAATTAACTATTTTTTGCAATAGATATTAAAAATACAGTTAACACATTAAGTGCATTTAATGATATTATACTCTTTGTTTATATAAATACAGAACGATAATTATTGAATCATCTAAAAAAAGCCAACAAAAATGTTAAACTTATATTTTCTTCTTAAATAATTGGGTAAGTTTAAAAAAAAAAAACTCGGTTTTAATTTTTTTTTTTAAATTATCTAACTACAATAATCAAGACAATAATATTATAGTCTATAATAGTCGCATAAAAAAAAGTATTTATAACCAGGCTTGACAATAATTATGAATATTGTTTTCTCCGCATATAGCGTTTTAGCCACTGTGCTTTGGTAATTTGCCTTTTTTATAGGAAAAAAATCCGCAATATCGATACTTCTTTGGTCCTGCATTTTCGTAAACATTTTATGGATACTCTGGTACCACATATTTAGAAAAAATTGGGCTATTGTCACGTAGAGTCTCTTCAAAGTGCGTGCCACAAGTCGTATTTGCATCCAAGGCACCTTCAAATCTGTGCTTAATTTTGCATAAAATCTTTGCGGCTCATTGTATTTTCTTTATTTATCTACATTATATTGATATTATATGATATATAGACATTGTTAAAATTCTATATCATGCCGTAAAAAATCGCCACTGACCACCTATAACTTTTCCTGTATTAACTGAACATACAGGAATATAGTTTTCGGTCTTCTCTTATCTCTTTATAGTGCTTGTATCCTCAATGTATACCAACCACCATGACATTGTGGCGTTGCCACTTTTATTATCTATATTTTACGAAACGGAACGCACTTGATCGAATTTTAAATTGATTCGACGATTAATTTTCACTAGGACAATAGTTAATACGCAAAACGCAATACGCAGTTGATACGTATTTAATACCAATACTCAATGATTGTCTCCTGCTAACCTGTACAGACTAGGCTCATGATTGTGGTGACTGGTGAAACATTGTATAGCATTAACAACATAGTACTGTATTATTGAAAGATCGATTAAACGTTTATTTTACAATCTACGACTTTCATTATACATGGGTAACAAAACCCCATAACATATTCGGTTTTACTCCGGACAACATCTTCAGCCACCCAATCCCCTTGCTTGAAGTCCAAATCCAGCGGAGGACAATAATCGTCATTTACTAAAATTGAAGGTTTTTCGTCCTAGTATAAAAGTTGTCTGGATCCCATTTTATACACAATCCATAGTATAATACTATAGATATCATGTGAAACGTGACTTGGAAAAAAAATATTCAAATAAATCACAAAATAAAAATTTGAAACAATCTTAAAAGTTACGAAAAGCCCAAGTATACGTCAAAATGACGCACAACATCCTCTTTACAACCAAATGGCGGAATTTACCTGGATGAGCCAACTATGTACTGCTAGGTCTCGACGGCTAATAAGTTGGTTCTGGATTTTGCAGCGATTCGATGGTAAATATAGAAGAGTTCATACGTCAAATTTACGTAGATTGGACTTCTAGGGTTAAATGCATAAATACCTAAATGTTGCTTTGTTATTATTATCTAATAACGAAAAAAAACCCGTTGATTTCATTCGTTTTTCAAGCTACGTGCATAGTTTTTCCACTAAAATGCCTCAATTGAGTCACATTTAATGTATATGGGATATTCATATTTCATACTTAGGCTAAGTTCATATGACCGCGCGGAGCCGCGCGGATCTTTCGACCGCGCGGTACAAGATCGAAGTAAACAGCTAGTATTGTTTACATCACCGCGCGGTACCGCGCGGTACCGCGCGTCGCGCTCCGACCCGCGCGCTGGTTCTTGAACCGCGAGAAACCGCGCGGCACCGCGCGTTTCAAGTTCTACAAACTTGTACCGACCTGTTCAGTTGATCCGCGCGTGTTGAGACGGATAGTCGCATAGATTGCAGAAAATATGATCACCGACGAAGACGACATTGTATCTATCGATTTGCTTATCGACGAGATTGAAAAAAGAGAAGCTATCTGGAATATCAACTCCAAGGAATATTCGAATAAAATAATAAAAAGAAGATCTTGGGAAGAATTAGTTTTAATTTTCTGCAATAATAATGATTCTGAAGAAAAAAAGAAAAACTTGAACAGGCTTGAAGAAAGTCTTTCACTTAAAATGGGATGCACCCAGTATCGTCTTTGTCTTCTTCTGCGACGTCTCAGCCTTCGGTATAAAATCCATAAGCAAATTGCCTCGTCCATTCTTAAGCAATGTTGATGCCAGACTGCCGCGCATACATTTGCCGTCATGTGAATGCTCTTACCGCGCGGCTCCGCGCGGCTCCGCGCGGTCATATGAACTTAGCCTTAATGTATGGGAGGGTTTAAAGATAATTTTTTTGATATTTCTCGATTTATTTTTAAAAATTTATTACGGTTATTTTACTCATTAGGTTAAGTACTTTCGATATCAGTTTAAAGTTTTTTGTTATCTGTAATACTTCGGAAAAATCGCCTGTGCACACTTAACGATTACACCCTGTATAGATATGCTTAAAGTAATAAATAGTATAGCCATGGTGAATTTGCCACTCCCTAATCTTCCCGTAACCGCTTATGATGTATGGAGCTGCGACCTTAGCAAAAGGCACGTCTGCCCCAACTCGAGAATTATTTTCAAGGGTCGCCCTCACTTTACGCATCGTTTACGGTTCTTCAATTATGTGATTTTCTTTAAGTGGTCAGTCCTTTTTTCTTCTTGAAAGCATTTCGCGCGATGGAATTCAACGACTTGAAAAAACTACGTTAAAATAAAATGTTTTTTTGTAAACCCATTTTCGTTTTATTTTTACTGTTGTGCTTTACCTTATATATTTTTTATCATAATTGAACATATCTTATATCTTATAGATATATCGTATTTGTAAAGAAGAGAGGGTCATTCATTACTATTACCTTTAGAAAATGTATGTATGTGTAGGTGTTAACTAATCATTGTTTTAAATAAAAGATGCGCTGTAGAAATAGGTCTCGACAATTGCATCTACTAAGCATAACAAACAGATCGTATCTAAAGCAATTGAGAGCAATGAATTCGACCTCCACATCACAGCGGACGCTGAATCTGTCTACTTGGAACTTATTTTGAACCTTGTGTGTCCATTATAGTTTATATTTCCTCTTATTACTAGGGAAAAGAGGACTTCGAAAGAGAAAAAGTCAATTAAAAATTACCACTTTGTTATTTCAAATATATGCTAGATTAAAATTTATAATATACCCATATAATATTCGAAATTTAATAAAATATGACTGATGAAAACTGCCACGTAGTTATATGAAGTTAAACATGAACTTTGATCGTTTTTGATTAAAATTAAAATATGCATTAGAGTAATTATTGTACAATGTTTTTCCTGGTTGGTTATGAAATCTCAAATGTTACGCAAAAAATTTATACTCTATTTAAGTTTTATTAATCGGCTTTAAGGTGAGATCGCCGAGAGCCACTTTAGACGACAATATTTCTGTGCAAATCCTTAACTTTATTACAAAAATTGAAAAGTGTAATACATAATATTTTAAAATAACTACACACGTAAAATGCGTAGCTTATAGTAGTATTTTACGAAGAAACAATGCGGAACACAAACGATTGTTATTACAATAGGCAATAAAAATACTTTCATGAAATCTCACCAATAACCAACGTAATAGCAGAACAATTTCTTATCAAATATGATATTCATACATTTCTCGTTTTATGAATGTAAAATAAATACGTAGGTACTTTTAAAAATAATTACGAGAAACATGCTCATGGACCTACTAGGGTTTCAGACTCGTAAAGGTCAATAAAATCGATATTACTTTAATAGACACGGCGCTACAAGATTGAAAGAAAATACTTTTAGATTACTATTGATGTTTTGTTCGTTTTTTGTCCAAGACGTAACATTTTTGGTGCTTTATTTTTAACCTTGAATTTATATTCTTGTAATTTTAACATATGAAATAGCCGCAAGTATTTCGTCTCGAAGTAGCATCACTTAAAATAAAATCTAGTACCTATTTGTTTTGTAGAAAACATATTTACTTATGCTTGTAATATTTAATTTCCATTTCAATTATTCTAGTTATTCGCACTAGTACTAGTATATAATATTATCTATTACTTACTTATTTTTACATGTATTTTAATAAAATTATTATTAATAGGTATTGAGTAGTTTAACTTATGTATAGTGCTCAAAAGCTCTTTAATGTAAACACAATTTCACTCTTCAAAATTATATTGCGCGATTCTTACGTGTAGATTTTTTAGATGACATTAAAAAATCTTAGAATGTGGAAATCAAATTTTGTTTCCCCTTGTACGATTTCTATTAATTTTAAAACCATCAAAAATATGAGTTCTTGTACATGAAAAACGTATCTGTAATGCACCTTTAAGTTAAAGTATCAACACGTATCAACCAAGTATCAAACCAATAAATTTCGATTTTGACTTCGACCTCCTTGAATTGAACAGACGTCAAACTTAAGAAACTCTTGCGTGGAATACTTTGATGGATGGATGCTTTTATATTTAGCTTTATATTATTGCGACGTCTTTGAGAGACAATCTATTACCGTATAAATAATGCATAATCGATATAAAGGGATAAGGAAGGAGTTTCACGCGCAATACTAAGTTTTTTGAATAACTCTTTGTTTTTTCACGACAAAAATAAAGCATTTTGGTCGCCTTCACTAAATCGAGCGCTTGGGATTTCTTGAATAGTTATTTCGACAGTTTGGACGAAGAAAAGCACTCAACTAGAAATAAAATAAAGCGCCTATCTATCAGATCTTAATAGCTTTCTAGACTTTAAAAACTTTTATTTCTTTTGATTTTTAATTTTAACACCTTTGGAGAAGATTTATATTTTCATAAATATTTTGGGGTATCTTAGCTACCTATATTACGCAATATAATCATACTGTCACACGTACCTCATCGCAATACCTACTGACATAGGTACCTGTATAATATTAGTTTTCCCTCGATTTTATTTTTCAATGTTAGGTATTTGTTTTACTATATTTGTAGGTACAATATGGAAAGATGTTGCTGTATGGATGTTTATGAGAATTATTTCTCAAGATTATCCTAATGCAAAAATAATAACGAGCTTCATAGATAAATAAACAATCTAAATCTGTGTCCAAGATAGGACGATCCCACAAAATATGAGGCTAGATTTCCGAATCTGACCAAATCTGAAGTGACTTCTGTTAATTACTGATCATTGTTTCGACCGACCAACGGATGCTTTCGACATTCTGATTTGTTCCTTCCAGCTTACTGCTAACCTAATATTGCAGTAAAATAATTTAGTATTAAATGTGTATCGTATTTCGAATAATTGGTAACGTCCTGGGAATGTGATTGAGTTCTTGGAACTCTATTATCCAAAGATATTTGTAATAAGATTGTGTTTCAGATATTACGGAGTAGAAATAAATGAATATTATGTGAAAATAAAAATACACTTCAGTAGACATTTTTCGTAGAAATACTTTTATCAAATTTATTCAAATATTTATTTAAATACCTATTTACTATAGGTATATCTAAATTAAGTATCTAATATCTATATTTGATTTACTTTTCACGACTACGTTACTAAATTCATAATAAAAACACTACACAATTTTATACTGACCATTAACTATTGAAAAGACGACACACTGTATACAGGGTGTCCCACTATTGGTATACTAAGCGCGAAGAGACTTGTAGTTTAGCATACACTGATCACGTAAAAAATACTTAAACAACAAAATTACGTCAAAAATTTTTTGCTAAATTTTTCCTGAAAATCCATGTTTTCTTCTCTAGCTTCGCGCAGCCGGCATATACCGCTTCTCTAATGTGAGCATTTTGTCTATGAAAACATAATATTAAACGATAGCTCATGTGCTGGTGACAAAATTGGGCGGGTTGCCTGTTATGGGTGTACACATAGACTTTTAAGAATTCATCTACTTGAAAAAAAAATGCGTCTGGAATTTTTTAAGTATTTTTTACGTACTTAGCGTATGCAAATCTATAACCTCCTTTGGGCTTAGTATACCAACAGTGGGACACCCTGTATACGTTTCTCACTATATTGCTCATATTTAAATGCCAATAACATCTCATAAATCAAAGAAAAAACGTCCGATGTTGCAAGTAATGTATATAATATACATAAAGCGTATATGTATATGTATAGCATCCAAAAATATGCTCTTCACACCTCACTATATGATATATCTTATACTTATAAGGCATAAAAAGTGTGAACAAAGCCTTGCTCACCTTGTAGCGTACGTTGATTCGATGATATCTTCACAATGACGACATATTGCTCATGAGTCTGTTTTCACCTTCAATTATAAGTTCATTACTACTTCTTATTCGATCTTTAGTTCGCAGGGTTTGCTTAAATCTATGCTATCACAAAAAAAGAGATTTCTGCGTCTTTAGTTTTTTGTCAATAATGTGAAGCGTATACGTAATGTCAAACGGGTGACACCTGTGGGTGACACATATTCCATTTCAATTGAGTATTTGAATGAAAATTTTTTTTGTGATAAATGGAAAGATTATATATTAGTTTTATAACAAAACTGTTTTTATTTTTATTTTTTTTGCAATAATTCAAAAGTTATTTCAAAATAAAAATTAGTCTTTGAATCCAGTACCGAAGACACGCCGACAACTCGCGAAGCGTCACCCGAGCGCGTGTGACGTCATAATGTTAGTTTTCACTCATTGCAGTTGATAGAAAAAAATAAATATAGTTTGAAAAACTAAACAGGATAATAAGATAAATTCATGAAATTATTGTATTGTTACCGGGTTTTTATAAGTATACAAAATTTAAATTAAATCCGTCGGTTTATAGTGGGTCTAAATCGAATCGAAAGGAGAATTGGTTACTTACAGACATATGTTTTAAGCTGATCCTGGCGATCGTTATCAGTATAAAAGGATAAATTTATGATATTATTGTATTGTCATCGGACCTTGATAAGTGTTCAAAATTTGTGGGTCAAAATCGGGTCGAAACTTCGAAAGGAGTCGGTTACATACAAACATACAGGTGAAGCTAATAAAAGCGTGTTAATAATAAATACAGTGTTTTGATCTTTTTAATTTTGTTGTCATTATTAAATTACATATTATTAATTATATTAATTGTTAATTATTGCACGCCTCATAAGCGAAGCGTTGAGGTGGGTACTACTGTCACTTCGCGCAAAACATCTGATTTTTCAAACTTAAAATGTCTTTATGTATCATACATTGCACTTGTAAGATAATACATACACACACATATTAAGAAAAAACACTATTTTTAACGTTCATGATATTTTTGATGTCATTTTTGTTATTTAAACTAGTTGAAAAACAGTTTAAAAAAGTTCTGTCTTGGACGTCCGTGTGTCTGTATGTGCGGATCCTTTTTCTTGTTAACACGATAGCGACCGAAATACTTTACTAATCGAGTCTTTTTTTTTCTCTTACGCTTGAGTATGCTCAGGAATAGAACCCTTTCATTTTTCAGGGTCTGATTCGATGTGGTTTAATTGTTATTAAATAAACAAAAATAATAATTAATAAATATTTATTAAAAAAAAATTATGAGGCGTGCACTTTTGGATTTTCCAAATTATATTTAAATTTTATATTAAAAATGGCGAACCTCAAAAGTTATCGTTTTGTACCATTATGTACGAATATTACAAAGGCAACTCCTTACAAAAATCGGTGATCATAAATATATCAACATCAAGAATATTATTTTCGTAACTAACTAACTAATTCGGAACCAACAAAAAAATCGCATCTTATCAATAAATTTTCAATATTATTGTCTAGTCACGTGTAATAGCCGTAAACGCTATGTACTGCAGCTAATAGCTATAACATTATGACGTCACAACTATGGTGACCAGTCATGGCGCGTTTGTAGTCACGTGATCCCAATTTAAATTTCATCAATTTTTAATTGCTTATAATTAACGGAAAAAAATTTTTTTGAAGTTATTTTCATTAAATATCAATATTATTAATAATAAAGTTACAAAATACATAAAAAAAATCAATAATTTTTTTTTATTCAAATACTCAATTACAAACGGCCGGCATTTTGTAATATGCCGAAAATTCGTAATCAGAATTTTTTTTGACAATAAATAAATAAATAAATAAATCGTTTATTTGCAAGTAAACATGGT
>CAJQZN010035326.1:0-10998 GCA_907164685.1 Colias eurytheme | reverse complement strand
AACAATTCTTTCAAAATCTATATCATTTATTCAATAGCTATAACATATTATTTACAATTCAAATTCACTAATTTCTAGTTGATACAATAAGAAACCATATATTGCTAAGATCACAGCATTTTTGATATTCAAACTTTTATAAGTCACATCTAGAAAAAACTCTTTGCCTAATAAAGATGAAGTCAAGTAACAGTATTAGTAAGAAAGGAATGAGGATTATTAATGATTAAAGTACATATATTATGCTGATACAGAGAGCACAGAAAAAACTTTGAATATTAAATAGAAATAAATTAATAAATGTAAAGAAACAAGTTAGTAATTCATAAAAAAACAAACACAAAGCAAAGGTAACTTTTCAAACAGCAAAAACTTTGATCACTCTTAAACTAACAGGATTTTAATATTTTCAGCTACTTATTGGTACTACATTTTTATAAGTGCCTCATTATCTTACTTATAAAAACATTTTTTTTATATTATTATTGCATATTTATTTAACCGACATAACGCATAACACAATATAATTTCGCGCCAAACTATTTGACATCTTGACTTTGACATTTAATCACAGATTAAAAAAACATGAATAAATTAAAGACATCATTTTAAAATATAATTTGATGCGTTACAATTTTTTTTTTATGTAAATTATTTAAATAACAGGTTCAAATTACAAACATTATAATTTTCCTCAAAAAAAGAGTTTCTAAAATCCTTATTTATGCGATTTAATACATACTAATAACATCTAAATAGAAAAAATAACTACAATGCTAGTGGCGGTATACAAAGATTTATTAAAAAAAAAATCATTGAAAAAAATTATTAGTTCATTTCATATATAATTTTGTGATAATAATAATCCATACAATAAGTCTCTAAATCAATTGTATAGTAAATAGTTGATTCAATTAATTTTTTATACATTATGAAATACATATTTTGTCTCATTATGATGAATATACCCAAAAACAAATATTGTGTCTTCTTCCCTCCATTTTTGGGTTAAGGTGCAATTTCGTAAAAAAAAATCTTTAATTCCCGCCATAATTCGAATTCAGATCCTGCTGATTTCTACCTTCAAATCTGAAAAGAAAAAAAAGTTATTTTAATATGCTGTCATTTTTGAAAATATTTAAGGGTGGTGGTTTTGAAGTTACATATACATCTTCTCTTATATATAAAAATGAATCGCAAAATGTGTTGGTAAGCGCATAACTCGAGAACGGCTGAACCGATTTCGATAATTCTTTTTTTATTATATTCCTTGAAATACGAGGATGGTTTTTATGTAGAGAAAACGTAAATATGTACCACGGGCGAAGCCGGGGCGGACCGCTAGTACATAATATATAAACATAGATCTATTAATACATAAGAATTTGTTGACTACTGGTCCGAATAAGAAAATTACTAAACATTGGATAGTAAATTATCATTTTCTATTTTATCCTTCCTACTAATCACAGAACAGTAAAAACAAATAGAAATGTGATGTGGGCGTGGCCCACGTGTCAATGATAAGTTTAGATCACCTAACTTGCTCTCAGTTGTGCGCAGAAAAATATTCGAGTCGGTTGTCAGCTGTCAAACCTTTTTTCCATATTTATTCATTAATAAGGACGTGTTGTTCGATAATAGAGTGCAAAAATGATAGCAGACGAAATAATATCATCAATGGAGGCATTTCATACCATCGGTAAGTCTTATTTTTATTTATTTTACATATATTTTATGTTATAACTTCGCTTGTCGTAATTTGTCAAAATTGTATACAAATATCTAGTCAAAATGAACCTTAATCCGTAAGAAATAAAATATACCTAGGGATGTTATACTAAAATAAAACGTAACATGGTGCGTTAGGGTACATATTGAAATGCTGAATTTATAACCTAAGTCAGTTTTTACTCAAATTAAGCTGTCCAATCAAAGGCATAGTTTACTTGTAGTGTACTGTTTAACTATCGGTTTAAATGTGTGGGTTTGGCGACACTGGTTTTCATACAAATTATGACATTATAGCACTTCTATTTGTTTAATGTTCTGTGCTACTAATACATATTATAAATGCGAAAGTTTGTGAGGATGTGTGTGTGTTTGTTACTCTTTCACGCAAATACTACTGAACCGATTACAATGAAATTTAGCACACACTAAGATTAACACATAGGATAGGTTATATTCCGGAAATCCCACTATGCGGGTTTTCCTTTGAAAACGCGGGCGAAGCCGCGGGCGATAATCTAGTTTATTATAATTATAATAACTACAAGGTTTTTACTTTTTTTAATGAAAAATTACGATTTTGTTTTGTTTATTTAAACCTTCAAAATTTTATTGGCAATTGGGCGTTGTCACAGTAGTGGACAATTTTTCTTTTTTTTTAAATATACTGGTGACAGACGGACGATCAGACATACTGACTGCAAAGACTCAAAAATAAGGAAACGTTTTACACTTTCATAAACTTTATCATATAATTTAAAAAATGACAAAAAATTCCATAAAATATACACCTATAACAATACCTACCAAGGAGATCAATTGACGCTGGTCCGACAGTTGGGGCAAGTCTGCTGCTGCTGAAGCCACGGCATGATGCACGCCGAGTGAAAGTTGTGGGTACACGGCAGTGACATCACCTCCTGGTTCTTGAGGATCACCTCGTAACAGATGGTGCACTCTTCGAGGGTCCAAGAACGTTCGCGGCTGGAACACCAAACATTAACCATTTCTTGAAGTGAAAGGGCGGCCGTACACGGACTGCTCTAGCGGTCGGTCGTTGACTGCTCGAGCTGTCGCTACAAACCGCGCAGTTGACGGCTTGAAGCGGTCGCGACTGCTCAAGCAGTCCGTGTACGGCACTGAATGAATGTCTATAGTTCACCGCGCGGTCGCGGCTGCATGCCGTCAGTCTCAACTGCTTGAAGCGGTCAGTGTAAGGCAAGAAGCTTCTATCTAATACACTGGAGATTGCACTATGACCATTAAATTGTAACAAGAAAATATGACGTTGAATGACGCCTGTATGTTTTTTTATTCCTTTCACACCTAACTTGGCAAGTTGGTGTGAAAGAGATAAAAAAACATACAGGCGTCATTCAACGTCATATTTTCTTGTTACAAGTTAATGGTCATAGTGCAATCTCCAGTGTATTAGATAATATAAGCTTCTTGGTGTAAGGCCACCAAAACTTCTTTAGGCGCGTTGGGAGTAAAATTTCAAGGTCACGTCATTGCAATACCGTCAAGTCGTGGAGTAAGGCGACGATTTTGGTATCTTTGAATGTTGCCAAAGACACAAGCTCTTTTTTTTGTAGGAGGATTCGACTGATTATTCGTATCATCATTATATCATCACATACAGTGTGTAGAAATATACAATTGGCCCTGGAGGGAAAGTACTTCAAATACTGGATAGCAAATTTTACGGAAAGGAAATATTCCTTTATTTTTAAAAAGAAATGGAACTACATTTAAAGATTTTAGAAAATTCACTTGCCCCGATTGGGAATCGAACTTGTTAAAAAGTGCTGGGCTGTCAAGAGTTTCTCCTCCAGGATCCATTAAAAATTTCCAAGCTGCATATTTTTTTTTTTCAACTTATTAAGGCTAGGCATTAGGCAATGATGTTAGTTTCGCGGAAGAATTCCAACCAATACCCGCGGCCCCATCATTAAAGCGGCTCGCCGGAACACAGTGGGTAGTCGGTAAGAATCCGACATAACCCACGGCTCCTTCTCCGTGGCTATAGATAGCAAGATTTCCCTACTTAAAAAAAAGGCAGTGATATAAGTAAAAAGGTAGGTAGTTATAAGTAAAAATAATTAAATGACAGATCTGTGAAACATCTGAAAGGCATCTGTACCCCGTCACTGCATGCATCTGAACCGCGTCATGGTAATCTCTTCTTAGTCAAAACGCAACTGCCATCGAACTTCTTACCAAGATACTAAAGGCAGTCAAATGTTAGTTAAAAATTATAATACAAATAACAACAAAAAAATAAGGTACACAAACAGATAAATTATATCAATTGTTGTCAAAGTTATTAAATACAAACCATTTAGAAGGGAACCACCAAAATCTAAAAACAACATGCCTGTTAGTCCACCATTGCATTTTGTACACAAAAACAATATGGCCACACAATTCACACACCAGTCAATAAATTAATGATTAAATAAATAATTAATACAACAGAGAAATCATACAGTTATCTATAAACTGTTAGCTTACGGTTACGTTTAGAAAGAGAGGGAATATGCTTGTACTCTATGTCTCTCTCATATTTTAAGTTGGCCATCGCCAATGCCCGTGAACATTTGCAGAGGGCCTCTAAATATTATTTCCAAATTTAAAAGTCAGGTGTGAGTAGTTTAAAAAAACACAAATAACAACAGAACTATAAAATGCCAATCTAACAGACAATGTGCTCAAAGTTTCTTTTATATATGTAGTTAAAAAAAAACGTTTTTTACATGTCCACACCATTCTGGACACAAATTGATTTATTTCTAATTATTTGAAAGTATAAAATGTAGAACATAGGTGTTCAGAGTTATCTGTTAGATCGCATTATGTTAGTATCAAATCAAACTTAAAATAAAAAATTCTTACAACGCCTCATTTCTTCGAGATTTTCTTTTCTTCTTCTTCGGAGATTCTTCACTACTGAAATATTATTTTGAGAATTAGACTTGAACGTATTAAAAATGAAGAAAATCCACGTTTTAAAAAATAGTTTCTAAGAAGAGAAAGTATGTATGTAATCATTTACATTGGACTTTCAATCGGCATGAACTTTTAATGACCATTTTATCTTATTTATCAATAGTGTTGGATGCACTATTGCTCGGCTACATATCGTCGTAACCGTATCATAATGCGGGTGTCGAATGTGTGTTTCATCGCGATGCGTGCATTGGGAAGCGGAAGAGATGGTCGAGTTTCGACCGTCATGCATTATGATCATGATGTTGAAGAATATGATGGTTATGAGTAGACATTTTCAAGCTAATATAACCCAATTTTCAAGATCTTAATCCCTCTTGGTAAGTTTTTATTATATAACATAGAAAAAAGGAAATATAGCGTCCTTCTAATAAATTATGAATAACAACATTTCTAGAACGCCGTCATAAATCTGACTGAGAATTCTGTCAGGTCAGGACTGACTGACAGGAGCCATGATATGTAACCGGGCTCTTGGCAACAAAAAATAAAATAAAAAAATGACTTACGGTCGTCGCAATCTATGTCTAAGCGATCCGATTAAATCTGTGAACCTGTTGAGCCCCGGAAATACATTGGGACGCACGTACGAAAACCTACGGGGCAGATCATCTGACGTCATCTCCTCCCAGTCACTATTATCAGCGTCACCGTCAGAGCCACTGTCAGTCAGGTAGCCGATTTCATCGACCTCTGAGTACGATCCGGACGTGTTATATGATGATTCTGTATTCGAACTGTACTCGCTGACATATTCGTCCCGATAGTACGAGTCACTGTCCGACTCGTTGTCGTCAAAACCGTTGCTGTCACTTGCACCGTCACTGTCAGACATGTCGTTGTTACTGGATGCGTCAGACGCGGTTGAGATTATGCTCGTGTCGGTCGTCGTGTGTTCCGATATCGTGACGCAGTCGTCGCTGTCATAACAATTACATGATGTGCCCGATGAATCCATGTTGCTGTGCGTAGTGTGAAAAAAGCCATGCATGAAAATGATGATATTAAGCAGTACAGGAAAAAGCATAAATTACATAAAAGACGTGCTCTTCTTTAACCGACTCCTTATAGATACTATTTTAGTATGTTTAATACATAAATAGTATTAGTACACATTTCTTTTTATAAGAGAAATGTTTTGAAAAAAAAACAGAAAAAAGAACACGTAATTTAACTTTTAAAAGCATTAATGGAAACACAATGATATTACAAGTAAAAGGTGTAGATAGGTATGACCGCATCACGAAAGGCACGTCAAAATGTGTGGCTAAATTAGCCACATATTATTTCGGTTGTTGTTGAATCATGCCATCTCACTTTGACATCTAAATCGCGTATAAGGTGGTTATTGTTGAAGATCGATTGTAGTGTTGGTAGCCTATCTATACCTTTTTAGTTTTTACTTACAATATCATTTTGGTAACAGACTTATTGAAGTGAGAGCTTTGCGCCTAGTGCCTACTTAGGTGACAGAAAGCTATACAAGTTTTAAAAGTGTTTATTGAATCCATATGTTACATATAATGCGTGAACGACGTTAAAAAAAACGACTTCAAAAACGGAATAATGAGAATAACTACGTTAAAAAAAAACGATTTCAAAAACGGAAAAGTAAAAAATAAAAAAGATTTGATATTATTAATTAAGTACTACATATTATTTAGTTGTGCTATTTACTAAATAGGTTTGATGTTGGTGCCAAGCCAATGCAAAACTTATGTTGTAGTAGATTTGATTTCATAATGCCTACTAAGTGCTTAGTGCCTCCTCCTTTTTAGAAAGTCGGTTAAAATGAATATTTTTAAGATTAAAAAAATAAGTGGGCGCGTCAAAGCGTGTCAGAGTGTATGAATACATAATTATTAACTGAATTATGATGTATTAAAACTATCTGGTAAATTATCATTAAAAGTTACAATAATACAATTGAAAACCTGTTTTTTTCAATTACGGTAGTAAAAAAACGTAAAATATTATAAAGCTGAAGAGTTTGTTTGTTTGTTTGTTTGTTTGTTTGTTTGTTTGCTTGAACGCACTAATCTCGGGAACTACTGGTCCGATTTGAAAAATTCTTTCGGTGTTAGATAGCCCATTCATCGAGGAAGGTTATAGGCTATATTTCATCACGCTACGGGCAACAGGAGTGGAGCCACGGGGGTGAAACCGCGCGGAGCAGCTAGTCCTTGATAAGAGTACAAGGAGACAAAATCAAGTCTAAAGGAGTCGTTTACATAAATGTGAAGCTGATAAAAGCGTATTAAAAGTAGCCTATGTGAACTCGTTTTCGACTTTTCTCTCTAATTCGATTTTGAAACTATACTTTCTTTAATACATGTTATCACTACATCCATACTAATATTATAAATGCGAAAGTAACTCTGTCTGTCTGTCTGTTACTCAATCACGCCTAAACTACTGAACCAATTTTCATGAAATTTGGTATGGAGATATTTTTATACCCGAGAAAGGACATAGGCTACTTTTTATCCCGGGAAAATGACGCAATCCCGGAAATCCCACGGGAACGGGAACTATGCGGGTTTTTCTTTGACTGCGCGGGCGAAGCCGCGGGCGGAAACCTAGTAGTATATAAAACAAAGTCGCTTTTCCTGTCCCGATGTGTGCTTAAATCTTTAAAACTACGCAACGGATTTTGATGCGGTTTTTTTAATAGATAAAGTGATTCAAGGGGAAGGTTTTAGTATATAATTTATTAGGTTTTAGACAAAGCGGGCGAAGCCGCGGGCGGAAAGCTAGTAAATTATAATTCACATTCTTATATATATTCATAATAAATATATTATCCTACTAATATCATGCGAAAGTTTGTGAGGATGGATGTATGTGTATATATTTCAGGTCAATTTTCACACACGGCACAATCTGAACCCATACTAAGCTTTCGCTTGTGTTATGGAAACCAGATGGCTGATAAACATACATATATAATTTTAAATAAATACTTATATCTAGATATTTAACACCCAGACACAGAGCAAACATCTATGTTCATCACACAAATATTTGCCCCGGGTGGGAATCAAACCCACAACCTCTGGCTTGGAAGGCAGGGCCACTACCAACCAAGCCAACTGTTCAGTCAAAAGTGTGCGTGTATGTTACTTTTTCACGCAAATACTGAACCGATTCTAGTCTTTGTAGGAACCTATATCAACCTTATTCCTTTTCAATACCTGTGGGTGGGTAGGGCGCCGTAACAAAAAACTGAACATGAAACTGCGCCGTGAAATGAAAAAGATTGGCAAGGGGGCGTCACGCAATATATTAATTACTATTTTTAACTAGTCGTAAACAAATGCACGAAGCAATTTTTTTTTCTTTTTACTATGACAAATAAACATAAGAAACTCATATTTTGAAAAATCTCACGTGAGATAGGGGGATGGGGGAGGGGGTTCAATAAAATCTCATGATATCTCACCAGAGGGGGAGGGAAGGTCAAAAAATGGACAAAAACACCTCACGTAATTTATGGACGCTCCCCAAGAAGTTATAAATTTTGTTAAAAGACATACTGATATTACTTTGAAACTATATTTCCTACTTTCCTTTTTAGTCCTTCATTTAATATTTTTCATTGCTTCACGTATAGGTTAATGACCTTTGTTTATTAAAATCATACTTCCTACTTGTATAACGCGAATCATGTAAAAAGAACGCTGGATGAAAGTGATGGGGTGTGTTTTGGCATGTATCGAGTTTAGCACGAAAGTTATTTGCTACTTATTTTATTTTTGAAGTAGGCTCTCGAGTCGTGGCTTCGCAACTACATATTTGTTATTCTTATACCACCTCATAACACCAAATAGACAATAAATCGCCAAGGCGCAGCATAACCATCAGCGTTCTTTTTACATGACGCGACCTATATTACATTTTAATAACTCAAAAGTATATGATTGATGTTTGTAATTCTTTAAAGTAGAAATGGATAATCAGTTCAGTATGAAATCTTAATTCTTAATACTATTATAAAGGCGAAAGTTTATATGGATGTAAGGATGTATGGATGTATGGATGTTTGTTACTCTTTCACGTAAAAACTACTGAACCGATTACAATGAAATTTAGCACAGATATAGAGGGTAACTTGGATTAACACATAGGATAGGTTTTATCCCGGAAATCCCACGGGAACGGGAACTATGCGGGTTTTCCTTTGAAAACGCGGGCGAAGCCGCGGGCGGAAATCTAGTTAAAACATATTAATCATACCCAGATATTATATCAATACTAGAGCATTCAGCCCGCGGCTTCACCCATATTTTCAAAGAAAAACCCCCATAGTTCCTGTTCCCAAAACCTATCCTATGTGTTAATCCAAGTTACCCACTATACGTTTGCTAAATTTCATTGTAATCGGTTCAGTAGTATTTACGTGAAAGAGTAACAAACACACACACACACATCCTCACAAACTTTCGCATTTATAATATTAGTAGGATTAAGTATGGATAGGATAATGAATATTATATGAAACTAGCTTTCCGCCCGCGGCTTCGCCTGCTTTGTCTAAAACATAATAAAATATAAATAAATAAATATTAAAGGACATTATTACACAAATCGACCCAGTCCCACAGTAAGCTCAATTAAGGCTTGTGTTGTGGGTACTAGGCGACGATAAATATAATATTTTATAAATACATATATATAGATATAACACCCAGACCCAAGAACAAATAATTGAGTTCATCACACAAATATTTGCCCTGACCGGGGATCGAACCCGGGACCGTTGGCTCAGTAGGCAGTTACTTTACCACTGCGCCAACCGCGTCGTCAAAAATAAGATAATAAATTATATACTAAAACCTTCCTCTTGAATCACTCTATCTATTAAAAAAACCGCATCAAAATCCGTTGCGTAGTTTTAAAGATTTAACATTGGGACATAGGGACAGAGAAAGCGACTTTGTTTTATACTATGTAGTGATTTGGTACAGAGATAGTTATGCTACATAGTCTGGATTGGCACATTGGCTACTTTTACCTAAGTTCTACACAAGAGAAGCAACATGTTGAAACATAAGATACAAGACAATGTGTGTAAAAAAAAAATGTTGTGTGGTTTTATGAAACCACGGTAAAAGTGAAACTTAGGCACAAAACTATCGTATTTGTACAATAATTATCGTACGGTTCCGAACACTGCTTTATACCTACTCAGCAGCCGACCGTCACGCGACATGCGCTACACAGACCAAAAAGTTTGAGACGATGTAATAAAAGTTTCACTTTAAAAAATTCAGAATACCAATTTGTTTTACCTATGATAACAAAAATGACACAATTTTATAGATATCTCTTTTTCAGTAAATTTGCAAACTTGTAAATTCAGTAAATTTGCAAACTTGTTAATTGGAAACTGTGTCTTAGTTAATTACCTATCTCTTTTTTTTAAATCACTGCCAAGAGGGTAGGTTGCTAAAAAATGTCTTAAATTCGCTAAAAATATTCAAACGAAATATAAAGCATGACGACACTTATTCATGTTTACGGTTAATGATTTGCTTAATTATAATTTCATAACAAACATTAATTTGTCGATATCTGGCACACGATGATTCTAAATTTACGAACTGTAAAATTAGAAACCACGCACCTAATAGCATGGAAAAATTAATAAAAAAACACTCACAACGCGTCTGGATGTTCTATTTCCCAATGGCTGGTTGATCCTGCGGAATCAGGGTTTTCGGGCCGCTTGCCAAAGAAGTAGTACAAGGCTGCGCCAACGCCAACACCAACGCCTATTGCAGCTGCTGCTAAGCCTAATCCTCGACTGGAGCTACTGTTTTTCGGGCCATCCTCTTGGCGAACACTCATTTTTGTCGATAACAAAGAAGGTAGATAAAAGATATTGCGTTCAAAATAAATACAGCCAGATGATAGGAGGAAAAGGCAGTGTTTTGAAAACGAATGAATTATGACATTGACGTATTCAGATGACAATTGAGTTTGACGGATGTTGGTAGTGGTTTACATAGTCTATGCTTGGTACTTCACAAAAGTTCACAATCATTGGCTGTTTTCCAATTACAGAGCATAGCATTTAATGCGACTCAGTGGCGCACAATGTCGAATTTATGCTGATGCTTAATTGGAACGTGAATTAGTTTTCAAATGCACCAGCAGGTTGCGCTAAGTTCAGTGTTGAAAAAAAAAATTTTCAATTAGCAATAACCTCATTAGGGTGCACTCACACACATCAGTCACCGTCAAGTCACCGATGAC
>CAJQZN010035322.1:0-10257 GCA_907164685.1 Colias eurytheme | reverse complement strand
GTCTGGGAGTAATGTCTCGTTTTTATTTGAGTTCTGGAAGCGAATTGTGGAAGCATTCGATTTTGAGATTGGATTTCTTTTTTTTAAATTGGTCAGTTATTAAGTACTATCATACGGGTAATATTTTGATACTTTCGAATATACCTATGCACAACCAATACACATATATTTATATATACACTAGCGGTCCGCCCCGGCTTCGCCCGTGGTACATGTTTACGTTTTCTCTACATAAGAACCATCCTCATACTTCCAGGAATATAATAAAAAAATAATTATCGAAATCGGTTCAGCCGTTCTCGAGTTATGCGCTTACCAACACATTTTGCGATTCATTTTTATATATAAGTAGATACTTTTTGTGAACATCTCAGTCTAATAAAATCTTGTACAGAATAAGATAATTAAATACATAATATTATTTATCATGATGGTCTATTATCAACTGAATTTATATGAAAAATAAAAGTTCATTAGATTATTGATATAGGTACAAGTCGGATTTGGATAGATACAAACCTCTTAATAAATACCCATAAAATCACATCTAAAAGAAATATGTAGAATACTTATAGTGAGAAAAAAGGGCAAGGAGATAGAAAATATTCAGATGGCAAGCTTCTTCAGTTTATCACAAAGATTGCATGCTAGTTACAACTATGTGTTACATTCTTTTCAGAGCATTTCATTTAAATTTTGTTTTGTATTCGATCTCGAAAGGAAAACAAAACACTTCGATTCCATTCGAACCACCAGCAGCTATCATAATGGGCTCTAATAGAATTTAACTTGCAAAAACACCGAAATAGAACAACGATACTGGCATACTGAGACCGACACTCGCCGACAAATGTTTACGCTCCCCAATAACGAGCAGATAAAACTCAAATGGCCGACAATGGCCGACAATGTCCTATATATTACTTAGAATCGCGCCTTCGCCCCTTATTGTTGTTTTTATGCCTTCGACAAACATTAACAAATTTACAAAAAAAAGAAAGAAAATCTTTAATTAATTGGTTTCCATCTGCTAAAGTACATAATTAAAGCCACAAAGGAAAATAAATGATGGCAGAAAAAGGTTTTGTTTCAAACGCAGAGTCAAACATTTATTTATTCAACAAGTTACAAGACTTCGTTTAGAAGCGCTTTTGAATCGTCAAAATACAGAAAAAAATATCCCTGCGGTTTGAAAAGCAGTTTCTACAGCCTGCAAAAAACTCTATTGTTTCTTCTGTTAGTTTTTTTTATATTTATCGAGCAGGTAGGAAAATATAGGTTCTGTTGTGAAAAACATTTCTTAAATTAAAATTCTAAGCTTGCATAGCAGGTATCCAAAGAAAAAAGGACTTTCTAAATGTGTATCCAGCACAACCGTTTCAATTTTATTCCAGTCAATTTTTTGATTAATGAACACCTATTCTATATTTTTTTCCCACACAAATCTACAAACAAATCTATCTCTAGAATAATATATTAATATGTAGATTATTACCCGCTAACTATACTGTTAAAATCAAACGTCTCCATAAACAAAGCAAGACGCCATAAAGTTAGGATCAATCCTAGAAGTTTTGGGTTCTCTCGTATATCATCGGGACCACAATGACCTTGGGCTATGGACTATTTATGAGACATTAAAATTGCTTTAATGGCCTCTGTAATAAGGGCAATGCAATGGGAATGTTGGTTTATATAGATGTTGGATTGTAGAATGAAATTGAGTAACAAATAATTGATACTATATTTTTTATTTATGGAGAAGTATCGTACAATAATGACCGCGTCCTTGGTACAGTGGTGGCGTGAGCGTAAAACCGAGGGGTCCTGGGTTCGATTCCCGGTGGAGACGCAGAAAAAAAAATGTCTCTGTCTGGCAGGACACAGAAGGCTGATCACCTACTTGTCCCTAAAGAAAATCGATCAGTGAAACAGATGTATAATGCATGTGCCCCTTACCCCACGGGACATGGGACTTCACTTTTTTCGTACAATATTGACAATGTGGTCAAAATAAATTTTACAAATTGCCATATGTTAATTTATAAACTCTTGATAGGTATATTGCTGTATGTATTTAAACACAGAAAAAATATACTAAAAATACTAAAGATCTCATTATCGTTTCGACATAAAAATAACTCCAATAAAGACATCCGATAATTTGGAAAATCCAAAAGTGCACGCCTCATAATTTTTTTTAATAATTATTTATTAATAATTATTTTTGTTTATTTAATAACAATTAAACCACATCGAATCAGACCCTGAAAAATGAAAGGGTTCTATTCCTGAGCATACTCAAGCGTAAGAGAAAAAAAAGACTTGATTAGTAAAGTATTTCGGTCGCTATCGTGTTAACAAGAAAAAGGATCCTCACATACAGACACACGGACGTCCAAGACAGAACTTTTTTAAACTGTTTTTTAACTAGTTTAAATAACAAAAATGACATCAAAAATATCATGAACGTTAAAAATAGTGTTTTTTCTTAATATGTGTGTGTATGTATTATCTTACAAGTGCAATGTATGATACATAAAGACATTTTAAGTTTGAAAAATCAGATGTTTTGCGCGAAGTGACAGTAGTACCCACCTCAACGCTTCGCTTATGAGGCGTGCAATATAACAGTATCTTAAGATAAAATCTTCACCGTGTGTGACGCGCTTTAGTCCTTGAGCGAAAATAAATAGATCGTAATTCGTACATAAATGTTATTGTCACAGTAAATACTAAATAGCTTCTGGATAAATAACTACAGATACAACACAATATCTTTTTCACAATATTGATTACTGTACCTATTATATTATAATGTCTCTCTCAGGTAGTGAATAATAGAAAATTACTTACTTCTAACATTAAATGATATGAAGGATTTGTGCGTGTGTGTAAATGTGTTTGTGTGACTGTTTATAAAACACTAGCTGCGCTTCGCGGTTTCACCCGCGTTGTTTTGCTCCTATTAGTCTTAGCATGATGATATATAGCCTATACCCTTCCTCGATATGTAACCCCGAAAGAATTTTACAAATCGGACCAGTAGTTCCTGAGATTAGCGCGTTCAAACAAACAAACTCTCAAGCTTTATAATATTAGCATAGATAAGAATAAACAACGTTGGGCCCCAAACTTCGCCAAGTCCGCGTCACAACACGTTTAACGAACCTTTTAAGCAAGCGGCGCATTTTTAAAACAATTTCATGAAACGCTTGTAATGTTTTAACATGATATCCGCTGTTTCACTCCGCTGTATCCAACTTTAATTATTTAAAAACGACAAAGTAATGCTTTTTGTATGGGAATGGATTTATTTTTGTTGGCTCGTGTCATATTTTTTAATATCGCCACGGCTGTGTGCATTATTTGCATTGTGTATATTAATTTATGTGATGTTATAATATGTGGATACATCGATGTGTTCATTTAAAATTTAATTTATCATCTAAAGCTTATTTTTTTTACCAACCATTATTTTTATTAAAATATACCAGTGTAACAAAATATGAAAATGAAGTTGGCTATAATTACGAGTGCAAAATCAAAACAACGTAGGTACCATTTAAGTTTTTCGCGCATACCTAACACTGCAATGCAACTGCTATCTTCTTTTAACTTAGCTAAATCTTAAAATACAGACAAAAAATTACGCACGAAATGGGACTCTAGAGTCTAGACCTCTTACGTTGACAATATAGCAAGATCTATAGCCTTAATAAACAAAACCACACTATATAAATCTTCACAAAAACCTACGAAACATCCCTTAACTGTCACACTTAAAAATGACCCAAATTCACCCTTGCCCCATAAAAATAGCAACACCGTTAATATTTTATACGTCGTTCATCCCTGTTTACGATTACTTTACATAACTGACCCTTATATAACATTAATAATGGCCGCTAAATAAAACACCCTGTTCACTTTTATGTGAAGCAAGATGTATCGAAGATTTATTCGGGTAAGACTCGCTTGTAAAATAGTGTATGCTTCTATCTGAAATGGTATGAATGTTTCAGGCGCGATATTTTGTGTTATTATTCTTCAATGATATAAAATTTATGTTTCTTTTTTTTTACAAAAAAACCTCGCTGTAAATCTTAATACTATTATAAAGGCGAAAGTTTGTAAGTATGGATGTATGGATGTTTGTTACTCTTTCACGTAAAAACTACTGAACCGATTACAATGAAATTTAGCACACATATAGAAGGTAACTTGGATTAACACATAGGATAGGTTTTATCCCGGAAATCCCACGGGAACGGGAACTATGCGGGTTTTCCTTTGAAAACGCGGGCGAAGCCGCGGGCGGAAATCTAGTTACATATAAATCATGATCTAATAATTCATTATAGCTATATATTACTAGCTGACCCGGCAATCGCTGTCTCCACTCCGACCTATTGAATATACCTACACAAAAGTTTCATAAAAATCGGTCGAGCAGTCTTCGAAGGGTAGAAATATGACAGACGCGAGAATTTTTTGAGTAGTTGTAGGAAAATCCAGATCAAGCAATTAATTTGTGTAAGAAAATGAGAGACACATTTGCACAGACGTTATTCAACGTAGAAACTAGTTCTAAATTCGATAACCAATGGATACTTACAAAAAGCGGTCTGCCAAGATACATAAGATTGACCGCCGACGCAATTTCTCTTCATTTTAACACGTCTAATTTAACAAAATTTAATTTGAAAACGGATTTTATTATAATATCAAACTTCAATGACTACAACCGATTTTAAAAAGAAATCAATAGAAATTTAAGTTTATTTATTTATTTATTCACACTTAACAAATACCATTACAGGATTTCCTAATGTGAACGTTAATAAAGTGGTAGATATACAGGGTGTCCCACTGTTGGTATACTAAGCTCAAAGGAGGTTATAGTACGTAAAAAATACTTATAAAATTCCAGACGCATTTTTTTTTTTCAAATAGATGAATTCTTAAAACTCTATGTGAACACCCATAACAGGCAACCCGCCCAACTATACCACCAGCACGTGACCTATCGTTTAAGATTATGTTTTCATAGACAAAATGCCCACATTAGAGAAGCGGTATATGCCGGCTGCGCGAAGCTAGAGCTAAACATGGATTTTCAGGAAAAAATTAGCAAAAATTTTTTGACGTAATTTTGTTGTTTAAGTATTTTTTACGTGATCAGTGTATGCAAAACTACAAGTCCTTTCGCGCTTAGTATACCAATAGTGGGACACCCTGTATACATTGATATCAAGATTTTTTGAAAAGGTAGATAACAAATTTAAGGAACATTGGTCTACAATTCTTAAACTCTATTTTAAAAGGATTAATTACCTAACTTCTCAAATACAATAAATCACGTAAATCCAAACATACCACGTTGTATTCAAGAGTCAATAAAGCAGTTACGAATCGGAACTCTTTTTGCTAAGCCTAATGTGATTAAACTGAAGACAAATGGCGCTCGCTCGCGAAGAAATATCGTGGACTTGGATACTGGTCCGATCGTCCATATTGGTGGGGTTATTCTGAGAAACGATATTGAAACGATGTTTATTATTTTTACATGATTGGAAAGGATACGTGCAAATGATTCGATAGTTTCATAAAATGTAAGTTATAACGTTTTTCAGTTAGTTTTAGTTTAGATTTTCTCAGCCCTCTTTTCATGTAGATATTGTAATTAATCAATATTGAGCTACCGTTCGTACGCAAGGTAAAGTTACCTATGTATACTAAAGCGTTTATAAGCACTATAGCGTTATCTATGCGTTACAATAAAATGGATAAGAATAAGTAGCTCTAAGAATCGATGATATCGCTTTTTGATGATATTACTTTTTTATTTCAGCCTTATGGTGACTTACCTATATATATTTTAGCATAAACTACACCCATTGTGTCTCTTCTACCATATGTGTTTATATTTTAAACCTTGTAATTCACACACAGTCTTCTTTCTCAAAACTTCTCAAGAACAGAAACAATATCGTAACACAATCGTATCGCTACAGTATCATTCCCCGAATAAGTGCATCCCGGGCAAAATGGACATCAGTTAAAGGATTTGCCCGGACATGTATGGATGTGTGTGTCTCTGCACATACGGATGGTAGGATTATATGACTTGTTTCGTAAATACGAAGAATTGGCAAGTGCAACGTCTTGTTTTGGTTGTGTATTGTATTCTGGGTGGTCAAGTAGGTTAAGAGTAGGCAATAGACAAACTAAATATATAATCTGTTTTACATTGCAACAGACAGATATATACTCCCTAGAGTTGAGGTTCTAATCCAACTCATAGTGCGAATGATGTGATTTTGTTAGCAATATTCAATAAGCTAGACACTCAAACTAAAATCCAACAAAATAAATATAGCTCCAAGTTACAGGCGAAGCTGCGTGTATCAGCTAGTCCTACCTTTACAATATACTGCATACTGCACGGCAAAAATGTCACAAAATATAATACAAAGCGAATGGACATGAAATAGTGGTATTCCATATATTACGAACACTTTTATATTAAATGCATAGAATACAGAATCAATAACCATACATTTTTCGCACGCATAAAAGTCGACGATAGGGCTCTTACAAAGTTGGTAGGGGACGCGGGCTTAAAATGCTGCTGAATAAGTTGAAATATATTTATAGACATTAAAAGAGTAAATACATGTTTAAATATTTGATAGTAATAGGAAGAAAAAAGATCTATAGGTGTATCAGTACACCTAATCTATAAAAAAAGATCTATAGGTGTATTAGTACACCTATAGATCTTTTTTCTTCCTATTAGTCAAACTGATAACGTCAAAAGTCTGCAAGATTTACGTACATAAATATACTACTTATCAAAAAATAGTCGAGTTAATATAATTAACCTTTAGTTATCCTAGCAGTTTTACTAATTTATGTTATGATCTATTTGTTACCCATAATCCAAACAATTTTCTTATGTGAATGAGTTAAGAGATGGTATACTATAACAGCGCGGTTTTATCGTGTCACGAAAATATAAATATGAAAAGCAGCATTTTAGCTACCCTGTATCCTGTAGCCCCCGTATTTCATTCCAACTGAGGTCATCGCAGAGATACGAGCGACTAAACTAGACATTCCTCTCATTCCTTCCCTTTTTATAGCATCCCAGATGTTAGGTGTCGCCGGTCTTGGACGTACTATGGTAATTGTCATTTGTGTGTATATGTGCAAAAAATTAATTTATTTCTAAATAGAAATTTCAAAATTTTTGTACCTATTGAGAATAAAGTATGTACTTATACAATCACGACTAAAGATTGAAATAAAGTTGGGAAACTTGACATGTATGAACAACGAACATCAACATTAATTAACGAACGGTTTTAAAATGATTTTATTTTTCTTTTCCTAATCTAGACGTGTGTTGAAGAAATTTTTGTAAAATACTGCTCATTAAAATCAACTGTAACTATAAAGTTTTCCAACTAGGATTGAATGAAAAACATGTATTAAACAAATTTTCCATTAATATTACCAACAAAAGATAAACCAATAACATGAACCAATTTATTACATTATACCATAACAAGGTTACCTTAAATAAATAATCTTCACTCAAAACTTGAGAATTTAAATTAGCCGAGTTCTGAAAACATCCATTATAAGCCAATCGAATAACCCTTCACAAGATGTTAACCTGATAACAATTAAACAATAGAATTAATAATTGGAATGTAAATAACCGTTCTATCGTTATAATTGGCCGCGACAGTGAATCGGCAAATTTTGTAAGTACCAAATTGAATTTATTAAAGTAATCGCAATTTGATAACACTTCAAGACAGCTACGTTTTACGTTGTGTGACGTTTGGGGATGAAAACAATTACGAAATATATTTTAAGATGATTAATGATTATTGTATGATGATGTAAATATTATAGTCATGCTTATTTTACCGTATTTATCAAAAGCATTTTTAAGCTCTTTACGTGCTAAAAATACTAATAAATCGGAAAAAAAGCAAGTTAGAAATAAAACCGTGCAATTTCTGCAAAAATTGGTACAAACAGCTATAAATAAAAGATAAATATTTTTTTTTATAATAATTGTTCTTAGCTCTATAATGCTCTTTTGTTTCTTTATATTGATTTAAAAACCTTTTATTTTTTAATACAAGCTTATTCTTAAAAAAAAACACTTGAATGTGTATTTCTACAGAAAACGTGTAAACGAAGAGTCACGAGTAATTCAGTGCAAAAAAATCGTCACTCGGCTCGGTTAGTTCGTACACAGGACTAATCGAACTCTGTCAACATTCCGCCACACTCCATTAGTGCAATGTTTGGTCGCCAATGCCTTGCCAATGCTAGATAAACAGCTCAAATTGTATTGGGAAGATCGAGAAATTTGTACACGATGTAGACTTAGTTAAGAAGTTAGAAGTAATGATAAAACAAAACAGAGACTGTAAAGTGATGGTAAAATGGTCATACTAGAATTTGTTGCATTGGCAACAGTGGTTTTTAAGGATGTACTGTTATGTAGGAGTAATAAATCTACGTTTTTAGTGGTTCCGTACCGCGTGGAAGGATCGAAAAGTAAAGTCGCGTGTTCGAATTCCACATCATGAAATATTTTATATTCTGTAAAATGTCTCCAACATTTAATATAATATATAATTCAACATCACAATTTCAATTTCGTTCTAGGTAATCTACCAAACTTACCTTTTGTTTCGGAATGCTCTTTTGACAAAACAAAACAAAAACAATTTTTGGGAACAAACGAACAGTTTACGTCCTCAGATGGTCATCAAGACGCCACTCTTTATCGTGATAAACATCCATATCATTTTACAGGGAGTCGTAAACCGCGTAGCGTGGGAGCTGGTTTTGTAATTATGTTTGTATTCTTATTTATGAAAATTGAAATAATTGTGAAATTTAATATTGCGAAGGGCGTCCTTACTGTAACAGATGAGGTTGATTTCTCGTAACATAAAACAGCATTCGTAAATATAGTAAAGAGTGATGAATTTAGTGGAGGTAATTAAGGCTTCTAGATAAGAACAACGAATCGATTTCAATGAAATTAATATTTTATGTAGATCCGAATTAATCATTGACAATGTGTACCTTTTTATATTTTTTATGAATCATTACACAAGAGGAAAAACTCTCAATAGGTACAATAATTAGCAGCCAAGCAAAAAGTCTGTAACAAAAGCCAATCAACGGTTAAATGTGTAAAGGGTTTGTAGAGCGCTGATTTCGCCATACAATGTAACAATGCTATTATATTGCTTGTCCTTTTGATTATAAAAGTAAAATAACTTTCTTTTTCTTTTCTCACAATTGAATTGGGGGCTTTAGCCCGAAACGAAATGAAGCTACGAATTGAGTATCTTTTACAGGTTTATGCTGGTTTCCTTAAAGGACTTGATGTAATTGAAATTTTAGCATAACAATATTTGTTATTGATATGTCGTATTTGTTTGAAAATAATGAATGATAGATTTATTAAAAAAATATATAAAATGAATACTACAAGTTCAACAAACCCTTTAAATATAAGACCGTACATTATTTTTATCAATTGACAAAATTTGGTTTATTTCTAGTGAAGTACAGATGAAATAATTATATTATACCTACGCAAAGACAAGTTGAATATCTCATTATTTCTTCAAGTGAAAACTTATGTCTTATACTTAGCTGGAGCCGTGGTCACTCACATCAGAGGCAATGCATATTTATCAAAAAATAAATTTGCCCACCGCTCCCTGGACTATAAATTTTATACAGAAGGAACTTTCACGAAAAACCACAAAAAATAAATAAGCAGAGTTGCTTTGCGTTCACGATTTATGACCACCGAAGTTTTCAAAATATAAGCGACGCGGACGTAAAAAGTTTTTTTTATTGAGATAACTTGTTTCGAATTTACGGTATACGATTTACATTTAATAAGTAACTTGATCCGCTTCGACAGGACTCCAGCAATTTATCCAAAACTTTAAATTATTCGATTTGGCTTCGGATTTGCTAAAATTATATCGAAATGCCGCTATTTCTTGAGGTTTCCAAACTTATGAGAGTTGAAACAGAAACTTGGCTAATTTTGTAATAGCATGATTTGTCTTCAAATGTAAATTAATAAACTAAATTACGTATACGTTATTTATATTATAGTCATTTTCATTTACTGTAAGTATTAATTATTCGTTGGTCACAATTTCAAGCAAGCGTAGATTTTTTTTTTTTTTTTTT
>CAJQZN010035314.1:0-72886 GCA_907164685.1 Colias eurytheme | reverse complement strand
AAAAAATGTGGTTTTAAAAAGAAAATAAATTACCATTGAATAGTCTATTTCATGTTATAGGCATTCAAAGTCAAGTCTAAACCTTAAATATAATATCTTTAAATTGCTGTAACCATTTCATACTATTTGAAAGCAAAACTTGGACTAGAAACTGATGATAAGAAAGTTTTGAAATCCTTATGAGATTTCATAAATTTAAGGGATTATGTTCTTTGCATTACTTTAAACTTTTTATTCAATCATTTATGTCTTTCCCTCTCAAATCAAATTACTTGAGCGTGAAAGAGATAGTAAAATGTATGTAATTATTACAGGTTCCATCTTTCTTTGGATTTACTGGCCGTCATTTAATTCGGCTCTCACCAGCTCTAACGGTGAATATCAAAGGGCAGTCGTCAATTCGTATTTATCGTTAGCTGCAGCTACTGTAAGTATTTTATTTAAAACTTCATATTATGAATAGTTGGTTACGAAGTGTATTTAAAAGTAAAACCCTTAGTACAATTCTTACTTATTTATATTTTATAGGTGTGTGTTTGTATGTCTTTCTTTCACGTCGCCACAGAGCGATTTTATATCATGATTTTTGTGTCTGGTGATAGGAGGCTAAACTTAGAGTGACATAGGATACGTTTTACAGAAGTGAAACATTTCACTTTTAAGGAAATTTCCTTTGAATACGCGGACGAAGCCGCGAGCAGAATGCTAGTTATAATTAATATTTTAGAAAAATCAATCTTTTGTTTTGTGCTATTTTAAAGCTAAAGTTCGCTTTAGTTTGTTGAGTAAGAGCTATGAAGAATGTATAAAATAAATAAACAAATCTCAATGGAAATGACTCCTCGGATGAATAATAAAATTTAATTACGTAATTATGATCTTGTCTGTTTTAATGAGTGTAGGGACACACATATGCAATTCGCTGATCGAGCTTTTTGTATATGTGTGCGTCCACATTGTTTCCCCGACGCTTTCTACATTTTATTAGAATTATTATTTAGTAGTGCATAACGGCTAGTTTTAACAACACATATATTCAGTGGCGTAGCGTAGTGGGGGCGCGGGGGGCGGCCCGCCCCGGGCGGCACTTTTTAGAGGGCGGCAAAATTTCACAGTAAATAATAAAATATATTTTGTAAATATTTGAACCATTTCATATTTTTAACGCAACTATAAATTCGGAACGATTGAAAAGAGCTCGGAATTTTTCATTACTTATTCTGTGACGAATTCGGGGAATCCCCTTTTTTTTGAATGATATTTTGTAGCGAATGGCAACACCGTCTATACCTACTCTATACTGATTTGCGGGAATTCCCCGTATTTTATTTTGTGCTTGGATTGTTTATGACTTATAATCAGCGAGAATGACTTCTATTACATATATTATAATATATTAAGTTCAATATTGTTTACTACGTCCCTTTAAGAAAGTACCTACGTGATGCTTTGACAATTCAAAGAAAGTTTTATTCATGGATTTTCAGTTGTTAAGTTCACACTGTTTCGTAAATGTGATTTTTGTGCAAATAAACGTACGTGTAGTGGTTATGAAATAATTGGATAACTTTGTGAAAATTTGAATTTTCCGCTACGTGTACCTACATTCAAAAATTGATTTTCATTTTATATTCAACTAGCGACCCGCCCCGGCTTCGCACGGGTGTAAAATAGATAGCCGGGCGGCCGGCCGGTACCGCCGCAAACTATACGTCCCGCAATTTTTAAATCTGTAATATCTTCGAAAATATTCACTTAAATCATACGGTGTAAAGGACCATATAGATCTATATTAAATGGGCAATGTATTGAAGGTATTTAATTGGTTAAGGATTAATGCTGTATTGGTTAAAATCGCATCGAAAATTAGCCATTATTTGTCGTAAAAAGTAAATGACAAAAAAAAGTTATTGTGGGTTATCCATAAGAGATAGACCACCACCGCGGACTTTTATGTAGACCTTTTCAATGTGTATAATACTTAGTACATTATTTTGATAAAACTCATAGGGTTCAGCCTGGCTGCGTTTGCAATGTAAGCGGAAAAAATGTAATTTTTTACGACATCACATTAGAAACCTCAAAAATAACAGTACTTCTCTACTATTTAATGGATGTTATTATACATATAAACCTTCCTCTTGAATCACTCTATCTATTAAAAAAAACCGCATCAAAATCCGTTGCGTACTTTCAAAGATTTAAGCGTACAAAGGGACATAGGGACAGGGAAAGCGACTTTGTTTTATACTATGTAGTGATTCACTAATTATTTAATCATGTCGATTGTCGAGGTGAACCCTAATTTTAAGTAGGTACTATTACCTACTTAAAACTAGGGTTCAATGTATAGAATGTACAGTATACATTAAATTGAAATACCTAATTAATAGGGCGGCAAAATTGTCTTCCGCCCCGGGCAGCCGATACCCACGCTACGCCACTGCATATATTGTGAAGAGTAATAAAGTGATTAAAGGAAAGGCATTATTATTTGGGCAACCTTAGGGGGCAGCAGCACTACTCAACAATAAGCAAACTAACCCCGGGGTGAAATGGAAACACATGGTTAAATATTGGATTTTACGATTCATATAAATAGCTATATATTATTTACGCCTTTCGGAGCAATACAAAGCTTCGTTGTTGTATTGAAATAATGAATAGTGTCAGTTATCAATTTTGATAACGTTTAAATGAACTTGTTTATGCAACGGTATATCGGAACAACGCACAGGAAATTATCAGGAATGTCTTGCTATACATTTATGTTACTTCCGATCGAAAAAAAATGAAATACACTGTCAAACATACAAAAATATTAAATGCCTAGCCAAGCTCTATAAACTACTTTTGGCATTCATTATGAATACTTATCATATCCAGGAGGATCGTATGATCCTTTTTATGTTACACAAAATTGTAAACATCTAAAACATACTCTACTTTTTAATGTAAGGTAGATTTGTATTAAAATAAATTTGCACCGCTGCTCTATTCATTAACATGTTTTATACAAAATAATCTGCAAGCTGCTTTGAACTTAATACAAAAATAAAACTATAAACGTGAAAATATCTCCACCAGTAACATTCCTAAACATCTTGATAACATTTTCATTAGAATCGAGAATTTGTTCTTGGTGCAAATATTTTAATTTAAATAGTTTTAAAAAGGTTTTCCTTTAATGAATTCACTTTCAAGTTCCTAGGCGAAAGGAGTTTAATCGTGAAAGAGAATCTGTATGGAATTGTATTGCAGTTTCAATGTAATATTTAAATATAAAATGAGTGATAGGTTTATCAAAAATTTTTAGGTATTTAATCCTCACCTTCTAGCTGTAATTCCAAGTCACAAATAATTAAATTTCTGAATACAGTTAGTAATACTATGAGTCAGTTTATAACATTATATTACACGAGGAAGTTTAATTCTATCATACAGTAGTGTCCAGGGGCAAGTAGCAAAATTTATCAATACCACACGTAGGTATGTTAATAAATTATACTCAATAGTTTCCATTTGTGGGTGTTTATCAATTAGTAAAGTTTAATAAACAGCGAAAGCTATATTAGGTTCCACATTTTGTGTTATGTATACCACCAATAAATCTTTGATCGTCTTTTACATACACACTTGGCCACAATCTCGCCTGATGGTAAGATGAGATGTGGCCTAAGATGGAGCGCGCTTCCCTAGAATGTACCTGTTCAATCTCCTCTAGAAGACCTCCATTGTACTCATCGGGGAACACATCTTCTATCTGTGCTTTAATTTTGTGTATGCAATAAAATAACGTGTATTTTGACGACGCGGTTGGGCCAGTAGTAAACTAACTGCCTACTGAGCCGACGGTCCCGGGTTCGATCCCCGGTCAGGGCAAATATTTGTGTGATGAACTCAATTATTTGTTCTTGGGTCTGGGTGTTATCTATAATATAATATGTATTTATTAAATATTATATTTATCGTCGCTTAGTACCCACAACACAAGCCTTAATTGAGCTTACTGTGGGACTAGGTCGATTTGTGTAATAATGTCCTATAATATATATATTAATTATAATAAAGAATAATCTATCTATGTATGTATCTATACCGTTAATTTCTTTTTTCCCTATATGCCAGGTAACAACATTCGTATTCTCATCCCTGGTAAGCCACCACGCTGGCAAACTAGACATGGTGCACGTACAGAACTCCACGCTAGCCGGCGGCGTGGCGGTGGGCTCTGTGTGCAACATGCACATCAGCCCGGGCGGCGCCATCGCGGTGGGGATCGGCGCGGGCGTGCTGAGCGTGCTGGGCTACCGGTACCTGACGGTGAGTGTTGCTAGGCAACGTGGTTTGTTGCTGGTTGCTAGGCAACGGTGGTCGCGTTGAAGAACGGGGCGTCGCGTCGGTTCGGGCGCAGCGAGCGTGTTAAGACTAACCGTACGTTATTGTTAGTTGCTAGGCAACAGCGTTCTCACGTCCCTAGTGGAGTGTGAGCTAGCTGGACATGGTGCACGTGCAGAACTACGATATACTGGGTGTCCCACTGTTGGTATACTAACCTCAAAGGAGGTTATAGTTTTGCATACGCTGAGTTCGTAAACAATATTTATAAAATTCCAGACGCATTTTTTTTTCAAATAGATGAATTCTTAAAACTCTATGTGTACACCCATAACAAGCAACCCGCCCAACTTTGCCACCCGCACGTGAGCTATCGTTTAAGATTATGTTTTCATAGACAAAATGCTCACATTAGCGAAGTAGTATATGCCAGCTGCGCGAAGCAAGAGAAGAAAACATAGATTTTCAGGAAAAATTTAGCAAAAAAGTCCCTTCGCGCTTAGTATACCAATAGTGGGACACCCTGTATAGATGCGGGTGCGCTGTGCTGAGCGCGCTCTGTACCTTATAGTGAGTTGGTGTGTTGCTACGCAACAGTGTATTCTCGTGCCAAGCTGGGCATGGTGCAGAACTAAAGTTAAACAAATGTGCAGTTCGAACAAAACGAAATGACACATTGAGATATACATATGGAGACGACACCGCCTACATCACTTATGTTCCGCTCAACATAAGCCATATGGCTTAACTGCACGCTCATTTTTTATTTGTTTTAAAGTGAAACGCATCAAATATACATTCGTGTGTGTAACGATATTGCACAAATAATACAAATAATACGGAAAAGTGACTAACATAACTTTTCATCGGTAAGTACCTAACTAGATAATAATTTTTAAAACTTAGTTAGAGCAAAAAAATGGCGCACAGATTTTGTTCGTGGTGTCTCCTCCATGCGTAGTAATATTATCTCAATGAAATGACATATTATTCTATGTCGTCGTTACTAGGTTACGTTGTTGAATTTTGTTGAACTGTCAAATGTTGCCTATTAAATTGGCTCGACTATAGTGTTTATTTCCAAAAATTATGTCATCTTTTGTTAATTACTGCCATTTAGTTCAACTAGACACTGATTAAAATTGTTTCAGTTAATAAAATTAAAAGACGAATTATTAATGTAAATAAGCACTAATACCACGACAAATTCAACGACTATTATAATATATTGCATTTGGAACTGTTTAATGATAACAGAATGATATAATGGCACCATTAATGCTGATACGATAGGCTCGCTGGTTATATAATTTGTCAAACTCAAACACAAAACTTGATTTGTTAGCGCGTTCTACAATGTTCACGGTTTTATAATTCTAAAATTGGATTGAAATTATCCAAAGAATTACAAAAAAATATTTTATGGGTGGAAAAATTATGGGTTTATACAACTTTGAAATGATCATTTTTTTACAATCTAATTCGATGTCTTTTAATAGTTCATGATATAAAGTTATTAATATGACTTTTGTGTCTGGAGGCAGAAGGCATTGTGACCACAGAACATAATTATTATATACTCAGGGGAGATTGTGGTATATTATCTACTTTTTACCGTTTTGAATAGTCGCATTCTCATAAGATTTTCTTTGACTACCGACACGAGCAAAAGCCAATATAAAATAATTATCAAAATGTACAATCACATAACCGCAAGTAATGCGCATTGATATCGACATTGCGAGGACAATATCTACGGAATGTGGATCGTGAACTGGCCACGCCATATCTTATTAAATTTTCTTTTGTCCCACTCTTTTATTTGAAAACTGGGAACATGCTATTGAAAGATAGAATGCCGATCTCTTAGATACCATTTGGAAATATCTATGGTACTTGTAAAGAATGTTTGTGGTTTTGAGGAAGACTGAAATATTTTACTACTTCTGATTATAAATAGCAACTAAAATATAATCAATAAAGAAAATTCGATAAAATTAACAATAATTTGTAAATAAGTGATCTAATATTGGAGTATTTTTAAGCAAACAATAAATATTAATTAATAAATATCTCAAGATTTAGACGAAATTTCGCAATAACAAAATGATGGACCGTTTATTAATCCTTTAGGCAAACGCAGGTTTCTCAGAAAACCAGTGTTATGGAAGATTTCCATCAAACCTTTTTGGGCATTATCTATTCATTCTTTATCAATATTTAATATCGTTACACCTTTTATCCTACTTCAGTATAGACTCTGTAATTATAAGAAATTAATAAAAAATAAGGAAGAGTCTCATCCCTATTGACGGTCAACCTGTGATCATGTTCAATAACTATTCGATCCAACTATAAATAGAATCATTATCTAGTTTTCTAGATATCCCTATTATAATTGACCCTTTCAATCGATGCAATAAAAGTGAAAACTGAAAATTAAACAAATTTTTAAAAATCTATAAATGCAATTAATGAATCTTCTCTTTAGTCGTGCGCCACGGTGCTTTATTTCAAGCTGTATGTTGTCTCCTGTTTTTGAAGTGAAAACTTCTTTAGCGGCGTTGAGCACTTTTTCTGTAATGGGTATAAAATCTTAAACTCGCGTCAGGACACGTGACCTGATCGAAAAAGCGTAAGACGGATACCATTCCAAAATATCAAACATGCTCAACGTTAATAATCAAGTTTTCACTTCTAGCGGCACTCCCGGAGTGCAACCCGTCTTTTTTTTGTTCGCTCTCTGGCCCACAATGCATCTCCATTTCTGGCGATCAGTAGCGAATGCATTGTACTTTTCAAAAATTATGAAATTTTCTCACAAAGTTTAATGTTTATAGTATTAACACTACCTTTTCCTCCATATAGCACTAGAAAATTCTAACCTGTATAATAATGTTTGCCATACATTATCCTTCAGCCACTCCTAACACGTATCGGTATCCGGGACACATGCGGTGTGAACAACTTACACGGGATGCCCGGGATCTACTCCGGGATATTAACCGTGATATTCGCAGCCGTAGCCACTAAGGAAACTTATGGAAAGGAACTACATGATGTATTTGAGGCTATACATGAGGTGAGAAAATATTTTTAATTATTTTTTGATGTTGATTCTTGGTTTTAATATACTTAACAAAAACGCAAACTCAGACCCGAAAGACGATCTCAAACTCAGACGCAAGGTGGAACTCAAACTGAAAAAAATAATAATTTTTATTCCACTCAAATTCGATACGCTTTTAAATAGTCATGAATCATGATACATAGAAATTATTAATAGTCCATTGAATGAGTCCCTCCAAGGGGGGTCTAGAGTGCGTGAGTTAGTAACGTAAGATGTTTCTTCGGAAACATATCAAGAGTCCCTAGGTAATAAACATACTAAAACCCCGGGACACTAGGAGGAGCCCCGGAGTGGGGGGAGGGGGGAAATGGGTCCATTTTTTTCATTTTTCGCTTAAATCTCAAAAACGGTACATGTTAGAGAAAAACTTTCAAGGAAAAGTTGAAAGGCCATAAAATTATCTACAAGTTGTACCTTAATCATTTTTTCCTATATCCTACCGTTTCTGAGTTATACGCAGTAAAAAATGATTTTGGCTCAAACAATTTCACCATACTACACATCAATCGATCAAAAAATATTTCTTTCTTCCAAAAAACTCAAATGTGCAACTTGTGACCGGTACTGATAGATTGCTCTTAATTAGGTCTATAATTGGTAAAATAAACACATTCCTCCATGGAAGCCTTTAGGAGGAATCAATTGTCAAAATATTATATTAGGGTAGTTTGAGTTACTGAACTTGATCTTTTTATTTTTTTCTTCCATAAAACTCAAAAGTGCAATTTTATTCAATGGATGGAATAACCTCTCAGTTAATTTGATGCTGTAATTACAGTGTCTAATTGAAATTTTTACCATATTTTTTTAAGTTATCACCTATTTTTATAGAACTTATAAACAGCACAGGATCCAACTAAAAATATTAAAAATAGCAATACATTTTATTCAAGCAGGACTTAATTCTTGCATATTTTAATGGAATGAAGTTTCCCAGAATGTTGTGTTTGATTCCCTTTGAGGAAATTATTTATTGGTATAACATTCAATCATAGGTAGGTATAGGTATACATTTAAAGAGTGTAAATAAATCTCATTGCGTTTAAATTTATTAATATGTGGTTCATAACGATATTGAAAAATACATTCTTATAAAAGCACATACCTAATATTATTTAATATGCCAATAAATGTTATTATTCATAAAGAGACGTTTAGAACTTTTCTTTGTTTATTCAATAAGTTTATTTTTAGCAAGAAATAATTATTTTAATGTAGGAATTGATATTTTTGGTTTTATGGCATTCAAATGCTTTTATAAATATAAATTTATAAAGAATAGAAAAAATTCGATCACTTGGCGGGACTCTGGCGGGTCACGAGTGGCTGAGTTGGTCAGGCATCCGCCCCGGAATGGCGCGAAATGATGCGGGTTCGAGTCCCGCCTCGTGATCGAATTTTTTCTATTCTTTATAAATTTATATTTTAATGTATTTAAAATATACAGAATTTTTAAATATTTTATACAATTTTCAGGACGGCACCGGTAGGACGGCTAGCGAGCAAGCTTTAAACCAATTTCTGGCTCTAATTGTTACCCTTGCTGTATCATTTGTGGGCGGATTTATAACAGGTACGGAAATAAATTATATTTAAATTTCTAAAAATGTTTTTCATATAAACACGCCTTATGGCTAAATAATAATGTTATCCAAGCCCGTGGAATGTTATACCTGATGGAATTATGATTTTTTTTATTACGTAGGTACTTCTTATAATGAACACAAACATCCAAAATAAATGGAACAAAGAGTAATTTCATTACCATAAGTTACAAAGTAAACAAATGTGTACAAAGGTTAAATAATAAATATATTTAAAAGAAAATGTGAAATTACATATTATATTATGATGCTGCTGAGAAATCTACTTTATTATACCAACCGTAACTTAGAAATGAATAAATTTATTTTCCTAATACTAGACTCTATGTTTGCGACATTTTTTAATATTCATAACTTTGTGTACCAATCTCGACTTGCTTGACGAATTTTAATGAAATTTAACTTTTCTATATTGTGTGTCTAATATAATATTATGAAATTTACCTACTCGTATAGTCAACTAGTTCAAACACTCCGTTTCATAAACAGCCTAGGCCGTTTATTATACGGCAGAATAATCTAATTTGCTTCAACGTGAAATAGGTACTCGTATACGGTCTAATCTACTACTGCGCAGGAAATAATAATTTGTTGAAAAGAATGCATGCAAACAAAACAAAATTAGTTTATATTACATAGTGGGAAGATATTATCGTCTAAGATACAGGCTCGGCCTAGTTTAGACGATAATGTCCATAGTTTTAAGTATTGTGTTTATATAAATTGAGTGGCATACACAGTGTAATATTGAAGGTATGGATAAATAAAGATTTTATTTATTTATTTATTTATTTAAAAGTGCAGTCCTTCTCATTGTTACTATTCATATTATGAGCAATAAAACGTGGAATATTTAAAATAACACGTAAATTAGTTGGTTTCGTTACATACGATTCGTTATTCTTGCAAATGAAAATTTTGTATTTATAATGACTGTTGCTGCTGATGACAAAAATGTTAGTACTAAATGTTAATATTTTTCAATTTAAAGTTGTTAATAAGTTGTGCTTGTAGCAAAAATGTCATTGTATCACCTTACAATTTTTATTGAAGTTTTAAGCTTGATGAAACTACATACTTTTGCTATTATTTAAAATAATGAACCTATATTTGCTATCTATTGCCTGCTTATAAAAAAGCTTACTATTTATAAGCAAGCAATAGCAAGCAATAATTTATTCTATCCATCCACGATTGAACTCTACAAATAAAAAAAATCACATCCATTCTATTCGATAATCGCTTAAAAGAATTAACAATTCATTCACTCTATATTTTATCGGCAACTGTAAGGTGCACGCACAAAGAATTTATCGCGGATATTTTTATGGATATTACGTTAAACGCCTCCCTGCGCGACTTTGGTAACTGACGCACTCGTTATAATACATACATAATTTATGGTGCTTTCGCGAACGTTGTACCATAGTATAAAGAGACAAGTAGGCTGACTTTCGACTTTCACCGTTTAAAAGCTCACAGTACCTAAAGTCGCGAGGCGCAAGATTATCACTTGTCACATTGATAATATAATTTTAAAGAATTGTATAAACAAACACCGCCCGCTCACAACAATGGCGCGGCCCTCACGAGACCGGTCCATGAGAAGGAACCGAGCGGCGTCGTGTGCGTGTGTCAACCTTGCGTACGTACATGAAGGGGGGCATGGCCAAACGCTCTGCGTACATACAAACGGCGCAATTTGTTCGAAGATAACTTACTTTTATCTTTATACTATGGTTTTACGTCGTAGCTAAGCTAAAATGTTACGTGTTTCCACCTACATTTGTGTACAGTGTACTAACGCATCTGAAATAAGCTGTTTTATGCTATTTTAAAACTTATATGTTTCTGTTTACGAAAAATATTGTGAACGAATTTTTAAAAAGTAATATTTCAGTGTTTCTAATTTTCAATAAATCTCATTTCGAATAAAAATATATTGAAATCGTCGGAGATGTCTCAGACCTTTTATCATTTATATGACCTCGTTTAATAAAAACCAAACGTTATAGTTAATCATGATGAAAAGGTGTTTATTAATACGTATTGTATGCTGGTATTAATTTATACATACACATACAATTTCTAACTATCGGAAACTATGATAAATCTAACGCGAGTGCGGTTTTTCCGCGGTCGGCTTCATTACTGAGCCGTGTTAATGAATACATAGTTCTATTTATTTTAAATGTTTTTGTAGTCAATATACGCTGTGTTTAACTGAGGTTTTTCTAGTTAATGTAATGAAGGATTTACACTAGTTTAGTGTGTTTACAAATCAAAGCAGAAAAATAGTTACACGAGTTGTAAATCTCATTTTCAGAGGTTTAACAAGGTATTCACATCTAAACCGGCAAATTTTGTTCTGCCAAGACACCTTTAACATATTTTATTGGTGTAAAAAAGTTAACGATCACACCATTAGAATATATCTGAACAAAAATACATATAAATTGTTCAAGCTTTTTCGGAGGAGTTGATAAGTTTGTGTCAAACAAAAGAATATTATAAGCATTGTATGTATAATCCTCTCGTAACTCAAAATTTACCCGTATTAAATTATAACATTTATTATTATTACCGTCCATCATTGCCACCGCTAGGTTGAACAATAGTATCTGCTTAAAACTAGGGTTCTAGGCTTTGTGTTAATATGAAACACACGCCAGACAATAAGTTTCAGCCTCCCCAGTTTTAGTTTTAACTGAATAGAATATAAATTGTAATAAATTTCTTGTATACTTGTAATAAATCTTCTAGTTATTACGTATCGAACCCAGGACGCATCGGTCATCGACACACAATTGAACAACAATTACTATACGAAGTAGGCGGTATAATTAATAATACGATACATGCTAAGTCAAAGAAAATACCAAAAAATAAAAGAAAATAATATCGCATATTTCTATTTCAAGTACAATCACAATATCGACACTTCAAACGTTCATAAAGTAGATTAAAAAGTGAATATTCCGCTGAAAGATAACAATAAATATTAGTTTATTGCTTTAGCGAAAACCTACAGCTGCAAAACTAGATCATATCGACCCAAACAAATAGAAATTGTGGAATAGATAGGAATAATAATCCTGTGTTTGTTAAACTTGTATAAATTCCAATAAAAATACTTTAAAAATAATAAATCTAATCAAAGTTATTTTATTCTAATAATCTTTTAATATTAATAAGTGTTGAAAATATGTTTAAATTACTCTAACACACAAAATTATTCTTAATCGACATTCATGTTTCGGCATTATAAATTATTATGTCCACTATATAATATATTTTGTTTTTTTTTTCTTTAATAACACTGATATTATGTATAATGCCGGTTTCTGAAAAATAGAGTAGGTATAGGATACTCTGGCGAATTCTTCAGGGCCTCGAAATATAACAAATATTTTTCAAATAAATCCCCTCAATATTTGAGACGTCAAATTCTATTAAAACTTTTTAAAGCTATCGTGAGGAACCCTTCCCCTTTGTCTATTTGTGTTCAAAGAATATTATGTTATACAAGCTACCGAGATTGTATTGTTTAACAGTAATTATATTGACCGACCCGCGAAGGCGCAAAAAAAACTGAAATTTACTTATTAATAATTTATTGTAAAAAAATTACATTATAAATTATTCCTAACTTAAACTACGTCCCTCCCGTTCAATGTTGGAACAAAGAGTGCTCGTCGTCTTCGGCGGAGCAGCTACAGCGTCGCGGTGGCGATGATTGCCGCAACACTCTCTGGAATCGCAGGTGTGCGCGATGTCGCAATTGCTAACAGGTGCAAGTCCTTCTTGGGTGGCCCCATGCATCCTCTAATAGTTAAGGCGTGTTATATGTAGGTACATAACACAGTCGCTTTTAATTTTGTCATAAATTTAACTGAAGTAGCAATAATCATTAGATAATCATATTATTACGTTGGCATCTACAATTTCACAACAATAATTCAGTTTGTAAACCAATACTCGTATTTCAAAACAATTATTGTGTAAACTGTGATGTTTATTTAACAAATATGATACTTTTGCGTTTTTATGGTAAAAATAGCTTACTGCTCGCGGCTTCTCCCGCGTTGTCTAAATTTTAGACATAAAACAGTATAAATTATATAATTAAATCTTGCTGGAGAATATTCTATGAATAAAAAATCGCATCAGGATCCGTTGTATAGTTTTAAAGATCTAAATAGAGAAAGACAACCAGATAGTTTTTTAAATATATTTTTGGACTGTGTAGCGATGAAATAGCAAACGATTAAACGTGACGAGACTCAGAATACGCTGTCAATATCCACTCGATTTTGTTTCGCTATCGATATTCCTTTAGAAATTAAAAGCTGCAACAGATTTTTCAATTAATCCAAAACTTTTTTTTTACTGAAAAAGAGTAGATCGGCACGCTGAAACTTTTTAAATGTCTTTTAATACTTTTACCTAAGTAATAAAATTTATGATTGTTCATTATGCTTATCAATGATTCAATATTATGCTAAATATTGAAGAGCGGAAAAAACAATATATGCACTAATTCAAGGATTTAAATATTTTATATTACTAATGCTCTGATGCATGAATGCATAAAACTTGCGTGAAATATGATAATATTATTATACATATTATATTAGGGAACTGATCACGATGTAACAAATTGGCCATTATTCAAACCGACTCACATTTTAATATAATCCTATATTATAATGTTAACATAAGCGGATGCAACGGATTATTAGGTAGTTATTTCGACGAAATTTCCGGATTAATATATATGCAAAATTATATCAATTTATGATTCACACTCTTATTTAATAGATGCCGTTGTATACATATTTTGTAATTATAATAATTTTATGTTTATGTACTCATTACATACTAACTATATTAATTACTCACCGCGTAAAATAATGTTATATCTATATAAAAGCTAATATTATTAATGTTAATTTACTGCAGATTTACGTCTCATTTTACTTTACAGTTTCACTGTTGTTAAATTATAATTTGCTTCGTTTAATTATTATCACTACTTACAATGACGAATTTTGAAAAACGAAATTTTGAAATTAGCTAGGATTATTAAATAGAAAATTATTACATGTAAATATTCTATTCATCAATAATATCGACTAAAGTTTACTTGAACAAGTTTAAAATAAACTGTACAATACAGTCATACCAAACTTTCATCAATTCCTAGCACATCTACGGCATGCAAAAGTTCAACGGTTAAAAGCGGCCGACTATCTCATAGTATCTCACTTAAACTAGTTTCACGAATACAAATCACGTGTTCAAAAAAACGCTTACACGATTCCCCGATACAGAAACTCGGCCCAATATTTCATTCTAATCGAAGTGAAACGAGATAAAAGCGCGAAACTTGTCGGCTTCGGCGGGAAATATTTCGTAGAGGCTAGCGTTAATTTGCTGGCGCGTAGCTATTGGCGCTAGTCGCTCGCGAGAATCGAATGGGTATTGTTAGAGGTAGCAATCTGATAATATGCTTAATAATAGACATACAGTTGGATTCAATTTGAAATAACTGTTAAGAATTGTATTCATCTTCAACTTTAACTGCTAGAACTGGTAAAATAAACATTCGTTTACAAAACAGTCAATTGAATAACGATAATTCCAAAGTAACAAAGCAACTCGCAAATCCAGTGCGAGCAGCATCACCAATGTAAATCAGCATTAGGCCCATAAAGTACGGCGCCTTATCTGACACCGTTTTGTTATTGACCTTTGTAGATCAATTTACTTCGTTAGCTCCGATACGAGGGTTCGCCCTCACAGTGCCCGAAACAAAAGCCTCTAAGCGGGAACACCATCTATCTTCACCCTCTTTTATTATTTAAACCGCTTTCAGTCGCTCACTTGTATAAAGTTGGCCGAATTATGTATCGCGTTATATTTCGGTGAAATATCACGATGTTTTATTTTACGAAATGTTTGTTTATTGAGCGCTGTTTTTGTTTCGCACAATGAGGACAATGGGGCGATGTGTACTTGCGAAATGAAAGGCTGGTTAAGGGAATATGGCTTATTTAGCACGGAATAGCGCTTCCGATGTATGTTGCTGTTTTGTATTATTCTTTTAAAGATTCGGTATATTGAAATATTCTGAATATAATTTTAATAATTTACACAGAGGATAGGTTTTTGTTCTGTTTGTAACGATTTAAAACAAAAACTGCTTTAGGGATTGTGTTAAATTTTTTAGTTAAGTTTTTGAGTAACGCACGTTATTTTTAATTTTCGATCCCGGATGAAACTGGGCGGATTAGTAACTATAAATTATCTGGTCTTTATCTGGTTCTGATATCGCTAATATTATGAGGTGTTCTTTAGTAGGGTGAATTATTGTAGGTATTAGGTAACGTGTTGTATTTTGCATTAAAAAAAAGTGTTTGTATTTTTGATATAATATACGTTACAGTGAAATATTATGAAAATAGATAGTCAAAACTCCAGTCAAAATTAAAATGATGTTAAATATGAATTATTTACGAAAATGTTGTATGTAATGTAAACAGTACGATAAACATTACAATGGGATGAAACAAATTGTGTTTCAGAATTGGAACAATAAAATTATATTCCTCCGTAAGAATATTATCTCTATTACATATCATTTCGGTGTATGAACACAATGTTCTTATCAAAATACTGTGACTGTGTTACTTGAGTCTTGAACAAAAGTTTTTACGCACTCTCTAATCCGAGCGTTTTATCTCAAAGAATTCGACGCCTGCCATTTATTTGAACATCAATATCATTCAATCGGATTGAGAATCTCTCTTATGTAACGCCTGATGATAATACTAAATGAAGGGATCGAATCGGGAATCGATTTGCGCGAACGTTTGTAATAAATCGAGTAATAAATCGACGTTTTGCGCGCGGCTCGTGAGGCGTGCGTTTGTATGCTAGTACGATTAGATATTAAAAATAAGATTTCGTTTGAATTTTCGCTTGTTTCCTTTGACGTGTGGACTTATATTTGAATCTTACTTTTGATTAAGGTTGGCATTGAGTGTAATAATTGTGTAGATATCAAATTTCGAAGTCATATTTTATACTTTCTATAAATTTGGGACATATTTGGAACTGTCTTACTTTATTTTTTTTATATTTTTCCACAAATAAATTATGCAATATATTATGTCTAAATACAAAAACATAATATCAGCAATGCATTTCTACCACAAATCTATGTAGGCGTGTACTTTCACAAAAAAATTCTCTCAAAACATTTTGGCTAACGCAGTTTCAATAATAAGCAAAATAACAGCAGAGTATTTCTTTCACATAATATATATTTAGTACTCGCACTTTCGCTTAAAAAATCTCGCAAAACATTCATTATATGCCAGTACAATCTAAAAGTTACTAGATCCGTACCTTTGTTTATCAGTTCACGTTTAGATCGTATCATGCCAGCCGCTGGCTTGCCGTGGTAGAAATAATCCGGATTGGAGTAAGCTCGCTTCTATCGGCCCGTGGCTGTCACTGGACGCTTACTGAAAAGGGATACGTGCTGTTTGTACACGTTTCAGTCAAGTCAAGTACTGGACTTGTAACAAATTCATGTAGTCTTAGTGAAATGGTATATGATTAGTGGGGCAGTAAATGACCGTTTTAACTGTGAATTATACAGATATAATATGATAGCATGGATTAAGCAATAATATTATTTTACTATTTATTTTTGAAATAACTGTGAAATACTTATCTATGTTAATATGTTCTATGACCTGCATTCAGAAACGCACAAGCTTAAATTATTTTATAACCGGTTTGATGACAAAATAGGATAATAGAAGTATTATTAAGTAAAAAAAACTTTCTATTTATATTTTTTTATTATAATTGAAACATTCCCCGAACACCTCGACTTCACCCGGGGTCAATAACACGATCCATCATCTCGCTGACGAAACACGAAATCTCGAAAACTATTTGACCTACGAACATGAACTTTGGCAAGTCAAGGAAAGGATTTTGCGAAGGAATGTCCAAAGACGAGACATTTAAGATCTTTATTGTATACTATTGTACAAAAGCCACGGCCAATGGCTAGTTTATCTACACTTGTTTAAATGAAAAGAAGGGTTTCTTTTTTGTTTGTTATATTGAATAGGCTCCAAAAGGACTCGACTTTGTTTAGTAACCCGCTTATATTAGTTTCACGATTATTTTGTATGCAATCGAATCCTTGGCTCAACTTTGACGCACTTTTAACAGACAGATTATAATTTAAACTTTGTACACTTATCAAGGATGTTTTTGTTTTTTTTTTTTAATTTTTATCGTAGATACATAATAATATAGTGTGTATTCAAACCATTTCAAGTCTCAGAATATTCAAAATCTTTAAAAAACTTTAAAGTATTATGAAAAAATCAATTATTTAATATTTCCTTTTATTTTGTTTCAGGTCTTATCGCTAAATTGCCGTTCTTGGAGCCCTTGAAGGACACAGAAGAATACAATGACGAAGTGAACTGGGAATTGCCGTGATCAAATCATTTTGTACTGTTTTGTGCTGCCTTGTCATAATACTTGCGTGATATTGTTTGAGATATTATATGTGTTACCTTTTTATTTCACTTTTTTATTGCTTCCCTTTCCAATAAACATATTTTTCGATATGACTTATTTTGAAATTAAATTCATTGGTAATTTATACGTATACTTATATTATAAAGCTGAAGAGTTTGTTTGTTTGTTTGAACGCACTAATCTCAAGAACTACTGATCCGATTTGAAAAATTATTTCGGTGTTGGATAGCCCATTTATCGAGGAAGGCTATAGGCTATATATCATTACGCTAAGACCAACAGAAGCGGAGTCACGCGGGTGAAACCGCGGAGCGCAGTTAGTATTCATATAATTAATAAAGACCTATGTATCCGTGGTAGTTTCATATCAATTCAATCTTCAAAGTTCAAAAATTCAATGTTTATACTGTTAATATTATTTATACTTATGATCTCCACATGGAAGGTAACATTGAAAAACAATTGACTTCTCGTAAAGTCGTTCGTATTTAACTCTCACAATACCTTTGACATTTTTTGTAATAAGATTCATGATAAAATTCTTTAAAAATATGAAAAATAATTACTTTAATCGTATTATATAAGAAAATCACTGCATTAAGTGGTAATATTTGCAAGAAAAATAAAAATATATATTTTTAAATTTAAGCCTTTCTCATAATACTTTAATTCATGTCACAATTGAATGTTTTATTTTCACAAACGATATAGCCAACATTAGTACAGAAGCCGATAGCGAATTACGGAACAGTTCAAAGTACATTCAGTTCACTTAGATTTATCGACGCGAGCATTTATTTCCAATTTTAAATCGTTTTGCGAACGACGAATTCGCGATATAAAGTTGATTTAGGTGCGGAATAAGGATGCGATTCTGTCGAATGGTTTGATATTAAATGTATTTTAAATGCATTGTTATGCGTTTGTTGAGTTTTATTGGGATTATCGACAATACAGTACTATAAATGCAGTGTGTAATTTGAATTGATGAGAGTATACGGTGAATAGTTTACAATTATTTTTATAAAGAATAGAAACAATTCCGCGTCTTCCGTTGTACCGTGTAGACATCTATAAACTGGGCTACTTATGAGCTCAATTCAGCAATCGAACTTCTAATCTTTCAGTTTATATTAGTATAATTGTGCCTATTAATTAATCTATACTTAATATTATAAAGCTGAAAAGTTTGTTTGTTTGAACGCGCTAATCTCAGGAACTGCTGATCCAATTTGAAAAATTATTTCGGTGTTAGATAGCTCATTCATCGAGGAAGGCTATATATAGGCTCTATATATCACCACGCTAAGACTCGTAGGAGCGGAGCCACGCGGGTGAAACCGCGGAGCGCAGCTAGTATTACAAATAAAGCTAGTTTAGTATGTCTTTCTCTAAGTGACATTGCTCATTTAGGCTACTTGTAATAATATAACATTATGTTTACATGTTCTATTCATCACTGAGACAGAAAAAATAGTATTTCGTACGGAGTAGATACGGCATGTAATCATTTTAGTCACGGCGCCTCCTTCGCCCTTTATTCAAAGGTACGCAAGAAATCTTGATTTCTTGTTAAGATTTCTCGTAGTTTTATTCAGAATATAAAAATAAACCTTAACGTTTAATATCTAAAATGGGTATATTGGCTCGATTATAGAATGTATTTTTGTTAATTATTATCTCTACATAGTGTAAACTAAATAAACCACAGCACCAATTTAATTGAAACTTACAATGAGCATAGTCGAATCGAAAGCTTAGAGTCAAACAAAATAAGATCTTCAGTATTTGTTCAGAGATATCTCTTATTATAATAATATATGTAAATAGCTTCAGTTAACATTTAAAACTGTTAAAATAATGGGTATACAGGCATACTGATACAGGTTACAAGATTTGCTACAGGTTTGCGCTATAACACCTATAATGTCTATAGCCAGACGTTTTAAAAAAGGAGAAAAATACGAAATTTGAATTTGGAAGTCGGAATATTACACTTCAATTTTTGCTCGGGGCAACACCTGGGACCTTGAGGCGTGGAAAATTTTACATAACTGTATCTTATGTTTTGAAGCATAAGGTTCATTTTACTTTAAAATATTCACAGAGCATTGCTCACTAGCTGTCATGAGGACTAAAAATAATGGTATTCAGAGGAAAATATATCGATAACATTGTTTACGCATGGAAATAGGATTATAGGTAAACATTAGATGCTTTCTCTAATATGAATTTTGTTGCCAAATATTTTTGCGTTATCATGTATCGGAAATTGAGTGAACATGTTTGTACAAATGGAATATTAAACGGGTGTGTTTATAGTTTAATGATATGAGGTATTTGAACACGGAAAATGTATTTTCGCTACACATATTTATCTTGTCTTCTTGACGAGAATATTTGTTTCATATATGGTAGGGCAGTGTTTTCAATGTTCTCTTTTTAAAAAGTATTTCAACCAAACATATTATAATATATGTACTTTAAATATTAAGGTCTGTGACGTCACTCAAATTTCAGTGTATGAAAAACCGGAGAAAATATAAGCCAAGCTGCAACCATGGTATGTTTCTGTAGAACAGCAACGTTTGACCTCACTCAAAGCATAAAGAAACCTAAATAAAGCTTCTACCTAACTAATTAAGAAATTAAAAGCTCGTTCAAACTGATGTAAATTACTATTTGTTCACAAAAGTTGCTTTAGCTCTATGATTCCAATATAATATTACAAATTCAAATTTTATAGTCTTGAATTACCTAACACTTATCTATTATAAAGTATGAAAGCACACTATATCTATAGTTGTTGAAAATTTCACGGATGCTAATCTAAATTTTGTGATAACATAATTCTAGCAGAAAATCCAACATCTAAAGAAAATATCGAGTGAAATGTTTTAACATCAACGTAAACACATTATTATAACCGTTTGTTTAGGATTGCGGTATTTAGTTTAATGTAATTACTAAAAGCAAACATTTTGACCCTAAATAAACATTGGACTAGTGAAAGAAAATATCAGTTCATCCCCGTATGGATTAAATGCTAATAATGTTAGAATTTTATTTAAATTTTAAATAAACATGCATATGTGGTTTTCGTTTAATCGGTAGAGGAACATATAAAATAGGTATTTAATAGATTATTTACATTTTATCACATAGAGCTCATATCAAATCTCGATGTTTGATTTTCGTACCAATGTCCCATGATCGTACCTGTAATAATAATATTATGATCTAAATTCTAAATAATTTAAACCAGGAAATACATTTACTGAAACGAAAACACAATATATACTTACACACAAATATTACATGCAAAGTAAAACCTAAAATCTTATATACGACAATTTCAGCTTTCATAAAAAAAATACAAAAATGTCAACACAGCATTAGCACGCATTACAATAGTTCTCAATATCCCCACTAATATTAATTAATACCACACCAATACTCAAGCAATTTATTAAGTACCTAATCCCTTAAGCGATTGCTCAGTCTATTTTGCGACAAGCAAGCAATAATAATTAATTAGATCACTGCATTCAGGTATAGTCCTTTGTAGCTCCAATGTTTGAAACAGATATACATACATAATTACAGGCAATGTTAATGATCACTCAACCGATCTATCCCTTGCTTCTTATATTATGATATTGGTTATCGAATAGTTAGATGTGGTTTGTGCTTTGTGTGGACAAACAAGCGAACTATCGTATTGGGTTAATACTAGAATACTTTATTTTTTAAATGATTGAACAATATTAATTAAATTAATCCATCAGTCCTCGGAATCACAGACACAATAGAAAATCTATTGTGTCGCGCCCCGATCGGGCCTTACGGTGGTCAATGGGTTAATCATAAAATAATGCACAATATATTTCATACCAACAGACATCTCTGCTATATCTGTTTAATGTCCAAAGGTAAATAATATGCTTAAACGAACATGTTATAAAGACTAAAGAGCAGTAAAAAATACACAAAATTATGCAAATATAAATAAAAATTAAATATCGTTATCAAAGGGATGAGTTATTAAATTGTGCTCCTGCCTTATGAATGTCTAACAACACATTTAACGTTATTATTTCAATACAAGTCGTAGCCAACCCACAGATGATACCAAAACAACGCTATTTAAGTGGTCTCAATTTTTTACTGTAAAGGTCATTTTCCCAAAGGCTAATTATTTTTAAAATAAAAATTGCCTGCCAAGTTGTTTCAGCCTCAATTAATCAAGATCCTTTGTCGGCCTGAGTTAATTTAAACCCTAAAAGACATTTAAGCCTACATTTTTAAAGCAATCAAACTGATTTAGTGCAGTATATTCGTACAAAGGAATGTTATTTTGGGCATTATAAATAGCCAAGTATCTTTTTAGTTAAATTTCTGTCTCTTGAGACTGCAATGTACTTACTTTTATTACCTTTAAGAGCTAGGTAGTGAAAAGTGACCGGCACAAAGTCCGACCAACTAATGTTAGTCAATGGTACTATATACATTTCAGTAGTACATTGAAATCATGAAATAGATGGGCAAACACAAATTCTTCGCTTAGAAAACCGATATAATATTATAGAGTAAGTAAATTTGCTGCCAAAAAGCTCTTAGTATGTGTAGGTATTTAAATATTTTTCATATATTATTATTCATACATATTAATGCTGTGGAACGTTAGCTATCGACGTAAAATCGAATTTAAATATGTCGTGTTGTTTTAAGACGTTTAATCACATAGGGTGGTATATTATTACAGTCATGTATGTTACAAATGTATAATATAATACTGCTTTTTACAAGATACCATCAGCAATGTTTATTTTTGATTTTGATTCTATTTTTCACTCTTCGTTTTCTATTCCTACATCACTGACCCCGACGAATAAACTATGGGGGTGTTCAAGCGACGAGTGAACCGGTACCTACTAGGGAAGCGCGTACCATCGTAGCACATCTTAGCTTTCTATCAGCCGAGATTGTGGTCAAGCGCTTCAGCTCAGTGATATCGAAATCACTACATCACTACATAGTATAAAACAAAATCGCTTTCTCTGTCCCTATGTCCCTGTGTATGCTTAAATCTTTAAAACTACGCAACTGATTTTGATGCGGTTTTTTTTAATAGATAAGAGTGATTCAAGAGGAAGGTTTTAGTATATAATTTATTATGTTTTAGACAAAGCGGGCGAAGCCGCGGGCGGAAAGCTAGTCTAGAATAAACTGAAGTGATATTACCATCTTGTTCTACTACTAGATACAATATAAGAATTTACAACACAGATCAATCGATTGACCTAAGAAACTTCAAAGTCAGCCTACGCCTTTGGTCTCTAGAGTCCCACAAAAGAACACCCATACATAGATAAACACTACTTTTACGTCGAACAGTCATAAAAGGACACTTTGAATTTATTTGATGAATAAGAATAGTTACTGTAAATAAACGTACAGAATAACTTATGTAATCTAAGCTTTCCGTCCGTGGCTTCATCCGCGTTGCGAAACAATAACGTAGTTCTTCTGTGATATATTATAATATAATCTGTCCTTTGTTCTTTCTCACATCTCAAATTATCTCTATAGTAAATTTCATCGAAATCGATTCAGTAATTTAGGTATTTAATTATTGAATCGATTAGATAGACAGTGATGGTAACTTTCACATTAATAACATTAATAGAGATTTGCAATCATTTAAAGAATCATATCAATCATGAGGCGGCTTTCGATCGTGATTAAATTTTCCATATACCTACTTATCAATATCATCTTAGAGCCAGCGCGCACGAGCAACTTTGTCTCCGCAACTATTTTGTCTCTCCACCCATGGGCTAGTATGAAAGTGCGCGCACGTAGCGACGCAACTCCCCATACAATTGATGGGAGAGACAAAATAGTTGCGGAGACAATGTTGCTCGTGCGCGCTAGCTCTTAATGCTTGAACAAGTACCTACATAACAATAAAAATTATAAACCTTATGTACTTATATCTTGTTTAATTTATCATGTAGTTTATAATATAATTCAAATCTCGCATCCAATAGGCGAGTACCGTTGTGTGTAAGCTTGACTCAATTACTGGACCAAGATCAACTTTGCACAAGCCTTGTTTGGGAGACTGATTATTATTTATTAGTTTACGCTGACCCTACCTTCACTTTGTGTACCCGTTTATCCTAAATACAGTCTTATATTGGACAACTATAATCAATGTAAACAACGTTTTTTGTCTATTCAAATGCCTTTAATTCTAAAAAAATTTCAATCATAACATTTTACAGAGCTTGTAAAAATAAACACGTTAACTATATTTAAAATTACAATACTGACTGTGTTTATCTTCTTTTTAAAAAGAAGATGGTTTTATTTCGTAACCTTTTTTATGTCAGAGCAAGCTCTCTGGTCTCCATTATATTATGATAATATTTAACCAGCGATAATTGGGAAGCTAATTCACAAGAATACCTAGTATTAGAAAAATAATAATAAAGTGAAGCCCATATTATATGATCCATAAAGATCCAACTACGATAACACTAACCCTATACCACAAACGCCCTTGTAAAAACAGCCAATATCCATATAAACAAGAAACAGGTAAGTTATAAGCATGAAGAATGCTCGCATCACGAGATACCCTAAATGCTAATAAAACCGATCGGGAGCTCTCGGAAACATTCGTTATGAATTTTTCATATTCCAACCGACCAGTTTACAAGAGCTGTATATTGAAACTGGTTTTACAAAATTTTAATAAAACGTTATTCAGATAAGAGGTCGAGTTTGGTTGGCGATTATTCTTTACTTTATGGAATGGAATACTTGTCTCACTAATTTGCTATTATTGGAAAGGTGCTTCAGATTTGTTTTCTATTTAGTGTTGTTAGCTGTTTATCTATTTAACACGGGTATTTATAATGTATTTGTATCCCTGATTCTATTTTTATTTCTTTTCTAGCCTCTTATATATTATGTTGTTCAGTTCGTGATCATTATGAGTTGGAGTTGACGAGTTTAATTATTATTTAATTTATATCTAACATTTAATTTTGCTTCCACTAACGTACAAGGGCTATGTAGAAGCAAAATTAAATGAAAATCTGTTAAGGCACAGATTATCACATATTATTTTACAAAATTAATCGATTGAATGATGATATTTATTTCAATGGATAGTTGGTTGAATCAATGTATACAGCTTTTGATATAATGCAAATGTTATAAAAGAAAATTAATGAAAAATTGAATTCTATAAGACAAGAGCGGAAAATTTATGTAGTTCATAACATGAGGTGTTAAAAACAAATTATGAAGACTATATTATACGGTCTAAGTTTCGGGATAGCAATTTTGTTGAAAATTAACTGTTTATTACCGTAATGTTTGTTACTCGAAAACATTTAATATAAGTTTAACAAAGGTTTGGCAAGCGAATATTCATAGTTCCTTGTAAACAAAATTTAACAGTGAAATTAATATTATCAAGATGCTTAATAAATATTTCTTACACGCCTCGAAATTGATAATTAAAGGTAAATAATTGAACATCATCTTCGGAGTTGGAAAAGTTTTTACAGAATGTTTCAAATTATTTATTGCATAAATAACGCACAGCGAAATTTAATTAATACAAAGTTTATTCTATTTGCTTATCTCTTAGAAACTTTAATTTGTTTTGTATCTGAGATTTATATATTATTTACTTAGATTAAAGATTAATGAAAGAGATTTATGAATAAATTTTACTGTGTTAGCTATGAAGATAGATTTTAAATGTTTTCTGGAAACATCATTTCATGATGATAAAGCTTTACTTAATATACATATCTACATAAAGTTGATAAAATAGAGTCAAAATAGAGCTACAAAATAATATGTTTTGTTATTTTTATTTCTGCATTTATGTGTACAAAAAGAAATATCAAAACTCGTAACACAAAAAAAGACATGACCTTTTAACTTCTCGTTAAAACGAATTCTACATAAACATACATTTAAATTCAGGGAGTCATCAAGTAAGAATCTGACGGAATACTTAAATCCAGTCTGAGAGTATTTTGGTTCGTTAAATCCCTTTCTTAAGGGCCACAATATGTCCCTTGCTATTCGTTTCAGTGAATTACTTGAACATAAAATCGCTTTTTTGCTTCCCCATTGTTAACTGTGAATGGATGTAATGATTTTTCCACGGACAGGTAAGTAAAGGAAATGCTTTTCGTAATAATTTGATCATATATTGATGCTCTTTATTCTTTAATCAAATTTATAGCTATTCAATACTAATTGTATGCCTAAATGTTTGAGTATGGGTATGTATAACAAAGAATCTAGAGAACAGATGAACATGAAGTTATTTTTAATGAACACACAATTACAAACTATACAACAAAATTTCAAAGTCAACCAACCTAAGTACTAGTATAGAGGCTGTCCAAAACGATTTATAACTAACAAATATATAGGTATGAAAGAAATTTAAAAAAACAAGGACTATGACTTAAATTATCATTGAATATTTTAATACTGTTTCACATCGAGACACAGGCAAAAGCTAGGATATCAAAGATTTAACCGGATAAAACCAGTCACACAGACTCTACTCGACTACATTGGATTCTATGGGACTTAGGATGAAATAGTTTGGTCTAGTCCTTACCGGTTTATCCTGTCATGCTCAGGAAATGTGGTTTAGCCAAGTAACAGATACGTATAGCTTCATTAAATACCTTTTGAGTTGATAAATATTCACAATCCACTTAATTTAGACGTATCTGTGTATGATTCACAGATTATTTTAATATTGTGTTGTGATCGGAAAAAGAAAAATACACAACTGATATCAGATATGAGAAAATAGATGTTCAAATTCACCATTAAACTAATCAATAATAGATTTGCACATGTACGTAGCTAAGAATTAAATCAATTTCACAAAAAACGACGAGACGATGAGAGGTTTTTTAAATCTTACAGCGTGTTCGACTAAAAATTCAATGTTCGCGCGAGACCCATCCATTATGTCATTGGGCACCTAACCTCGAACGTGTCACTTAAACCCTTAAACGGTTTTTGATGAAATGCCACTCAGTAACAAATGTCCTTTGAATTGCTTTCAACATCTATTTGGAATATTAAACTGAATTGATTACGTTTCAATCAGTTGGTGTCAGTGATATTATATAAGTCTATTTTGATGTTGAAAAGCAGAAATTGTAGAGTTTATACATTATTATAATAACGATATTATGTGTTTTTCCTTTCTTTTGTTACTATTAAAAAGCGAAGAAGCAATCAATTTTATTCAATCTAACTTCAAGGTAAACAACCCACGTAAAGTTGTTTATAAAAGAACAACTCGAAAACCTTAACCCGTTATTGTGTTATAAGCGTCATAATCAATTAAACATTAAACACAACAATGCGACATTTAAATTAATAACCTTCAGTAGAAGCGACAATAAGAACGAAAGCTTCACAATTGCTCCAAAGTTTACAGCTGCTATAACAATGCAAGCAGCAATTTGAACAAACTCGACCAAACAAATTAAGACACACCCCTCTGTTAAAGACAATAAACAAAATTTTCACCTGAAAAACACCCGTGAAAAAATAAAAACCACTCGCACCCGCGGGTGCGTTTAAAAAAACTTCCCTGACCTTATTCGAGGCATTAATTAAACCAAACGGGCCTAATTTTGGCCAACGCTTTTCGGGGTAATTGAAATAAATGTGGAATTTTAATCTGTGAATAAGCGGGAAGTGGAAACCCTTCAGTTTGTTCATTCGTTTAAATGTTTGAGTTATCAAGTTATAACAAGGTCGACTGTCAGATATACTGGAATCTATGGAACTGTAAAAAATATAAATATATTTTGCGAGCTCAGTTTTAGGGTTAGTCGGAAAAATCAGCGTCCGTTCATAGAATATTTATAACGTATGCCTTTGCATGTGAGCATTCGTTGATTCTGAACCATAAACTCTGGTTCTGTCTTTTTTTTATCTCGCAAAATTTATAACGAAGAAAAATCATAGTTACAGATATAAAGAAAATGAGCTGCACGATTGTAAAGCGATGTTAGACTCTACTACTCTACACTATTATCACTACATAGTATAAAACAATAAGTCGCTTTCTCTGTCCCTATGTCCCTTTGTATGCTTAAATCTTTAAAACTACGCAACGGATTTTGATGCGGTTTTTTTTAGATAGAGTGATTCAAGAGGAAGGTTTTAGTATATAATTTATTAGGTTTTAGACAAAGCGGGCGAAGCCGCGGGCGGTAAGCTAGTTTGTCTATAAATATTAGTCATTCTTCTATCCTTGCTTATAAATCGGATTTTATTTCTATTTGTTTTTATAAATCTATAAATAAACTAGCTGTGCCCGCGACTTCGTCCGCGTGGAATAGTGACTGCATAGTAGTTACTACTTAACTTTTATTGAATAAACATACCATAAATAATGAAAAGAACATTGCCTTAAAGGCTTTGTCAGACAGGACGCGTACTTAGCGCGCGTCAGAGCGTTAAGTTGACGCCGCGATATGACGCTAAGATGTGTTCTACTACCATCGTAGAATACCGTCAAACAGAGCGCCGGCGCTAGCAGAACGCAACGCTCTGTCGCGGCGTTAGGACGCTTTAACGTCGGGTGTTGTATTTTTTTACAAATTTTATTTTAGCGTCGGAGTTAATAGGCGTAAAATAATAATAAAATACTGCATATTGACCGAAAATTTGATAGAATTGCTTAGAAAATATCCATGCTTATATAATACGAAGGATAGTTCATATAAACTATAAAGATATATCAATAAAGGCAAAATTGTGGGCACAAATCGGAGAAGAAATTAATAAAACTGGTAAGTAAAAAATTCTTCCGACTCCGGAGTTAATATCGCTGTACCTTGTTTTGTTCGTAAGTCATAATTATGTAAACAACATGCAGCTTTAATAATATCAATTGCTGTGTCCTAACGCGCGCTAAAGCGTTCTGTTTGACGAAGCCTCGCGCGACTTTAAAACAGGACGCTGTAGCGCTACTACGCAGCGCTAAAATACGCGTCCTATCTGACAAAGCCTTTAGACAAACGTACGTAACGTCATGGAATAGAAACTGCTAATGACATAAGCTCATGACATTTTGGTAATGGTTTGGTCACACTACCAAAGACGACGACGACCACGACCAAAATTTTCCAAATTTTCGCCGAGATGGTAGGTTTATCATACAATCACCTGAACCAAAATTGTAGATCATCTAATTATCTATAAAAAAGGTTAAAAAGGTACATTTTTTTCTAGGAGCCACCGTTTCTATGAAAAACCTGTTTGTTTATCCATTGATCTCAAAAAATTTTTTTCCAAACACCAATACGACAGGAAATTCTTAAATTTCATTTTTAATTGTGTTTTTCACAATTTTATTTAATTGCGACTGGATGAAAATTTTTTTCGTGGTCGTCTTTGTCGTTGGTAGGGTGACCGAATCCTTAGGCAAAACATCATACGCTTATGTCAATTTCTATCGATAGCGTATTCTATTCCTTGGCGTTTTGACGTTCGTCTCGGCCTGCTGTTAGTAAAATTTATTACTAAACTGAGCTAAAAAATAAAAAAATAAATGCCTAATTAATTTTCTACGTAAAATTTATTTTAAATTATGTCATATTATTTTTAGGCACCATGGGGGAAGGGAGCAAATTTATTTTTCTTCCTTCCTTGTATGGATGTTTTTGACAATATATCGTGCAGCAACTGAGCGCCGAGATAAACGTCAAAACGCAAAGGAATAGAATCCGCTATCGATACGTATGAATGTATGATGTTTTGCTAAGGATTTGTTCACCCTACCAACGACGACGACGACCACGAACCAAATTTTCATCCAGTCGCAATTTAACAAAATTGTGCAAAACACAATTAGAATAAAATATTAAAATTTCCTGTCGTTCTGGTCCTTGGAATTTTTTTTTTGAGATCAGTGAATGAAAAAATAGATTTTTCGTAGCGCTCAGATTCCTCAGCGCTCAGATCTTTCCTGTCTCACGCCTGTAGTAAATAAACCGTTTAGACCATGCAATAAAAATTAAATTAAAAAAAAAACCCAGCGCAACGAAGAAAAGTGCATAGAAAAAGGAATAAATAATTTTACAAACTTCCCGAAGATCTTTAAAAAATAAATACCATTTTAAATATTAATAAAAATAAAAAAAAAACAAAGTTGTCGGGGCTGCCATACCATCATTATCATACTTAAAGTTATCATAAATGATATATTATATTTTTTTTATAATGGTGGATACTTAATTTTAAAGATCGTCGGGAAGTTTGTGAAATTATTATTTATTCCTTTTCCTTCGTTGCGTTTTTTTTTATTCTTAAATTTTTTACTTCGGTTTCTTATTTTCATGTAATATTTTCAAGTGAGCGAGATCTACCTCTACCTCCATATTACATTCCTACATCCTATTGATATCTATAAGGTTGTTGCTCCTTGACATCTTTCAAGTTGGGCCGTAACCGTGCACAAATTATTGTAAGTAATGGACCACAGTGGCAAAAGAAGTGATATCTTTAGGAAAAAAAAATTGCCAAGGGCCAACCTATGTGGCTTTGAGTAGAGTTCAAAATTTCCAGAGTGTGGCTATCCTCTCGCTCCTATATCCCCCTCTTCTTTCACAGACTTTCAACCCTTCCCTTTCCACCCCGAGTAAATGGCAGAACCGATTTTGATGTAAACCATATTATCTAATTGTACCTATATCTACACGTCATATCCTGTCGTTTGATGCTCCATTTCCTAAAGTGCCCTATATGTAATAAACGGATGAACCGATTTCGATAAAACATTACTAATTGTAATTAACGTTGTTCTTTCATATTTTGATATGCCGCTTGAGTTATTTGGGCATATTCGATTATTGTTCATTCCCACTTTTACCGCTGTAATCTAATAAATGAATAAACCGAATTGGATAAAAATATAACTAATATTTTTTTCCAAATTCCCACTTTTACCTCTATATACCTAGGTATGATAAATGGATGAACCGATTTTGATACACTTTATCTAAGAACCAGCGTCGGAAAATATGCTGCCTAACAACAAAACCGCATCTAATTCGGATTACCTGTTAGCAAGCTACGGTGGTACAAACAGACACACACACACACACACAGGCACACATAGCGGTCAAACACTTATCACCCATCTTTTTGCGTCGGGGGTTAAAAATATAATACGACATAATTTAAAGGACATTTTATGTATAAAATTTACCTAGAAGTAAGCATAATTCTAATTTGACCCCTCCCCCCTACTACATCAGCTTACCCCCCCACCCTTGGGGACTTTCGATATGATCACTTGGACATAACTGTAGCGTATAACTTACGTTTTATCGTACATTGTATAGTGTACAATAGAATGCCTTTGCAAATGTTCGCCGTGAATACTTAAATGGTCATAACTTTTTTATTTACGAACCGATTAACATGAAATAAACACTAAATGTTAAATGAAGATTACCTCAATATATTAGTGAAAACACCATCCTAATTGGATAAGCCGTTTCTGAGATTAGCATGCACAAAAATACAGACAAACAGACAAAAAAAATTTAAACTACAGTTTTGGGTTTGGGATCGATTTAATAAAAACCCCTGCTAATTTTTTTTTTCATATTTTCATTGTACAGACATCACTTTTCTACAATTTTATTATATGTATTGATGATGATTGACCATTACCTATATTAACTGTAATTGTGTCTTGTTTGACATCAAATAATAAACATCTACCCTCACTTATAAAAATTTAGTATATTCACATGATATATAAGCGCACGCGCTACTCTGGGAAGATATGAATTATTTATCTAACTTTAAAAAAAACAACCTCACCAACATCATAATAATATTTAAATTATAAATTTCCAAGAAGCGTATATTATGTAAATTGATTTGATGTTAATGAAATCTCATAGATGGCGCTGTTTTAAATTTGTCTTTATACTACTAAGATTCATTATACTGTTTCTCTGCTAAAATTACTTAAATGACGTAGTTTTTATAGTGTAAAGGTAGACAATAGCATGGCTTACTCAAAAACAACATTTAAACATGAGTCTTTAGATTGTACGCTGTCGTAGTACAGAGAATACGTAAGAAAAATAAAGGTTCACAGCTCCTCCCCCGTAGGTGATAGCTTGATAATATGTAGCCTATAGCCTGACCTGACCAGTTAGTAATATTCATGCAAAATTTGAAGTCAATCTATGCAGTACTTTTCGAGATTAGCCCGGACAACCATACAGACAAACAGACAAACAGACAAACAGACAAAAATTCTAAAAACTATGTTTTCGGGTTCTGTATCGATTATAGATCATGGATTATGTATTCTTTTAAAAAAATATTCAATGTACAGTTTTGACTTTCCTACGATTTTATTATATATGTATAGATGTATAGATGTATAGATGTATAGAAGATATACTTCACTATTTGTTGAATGAAAATAGTCTGAAATTGAATTAAGCCTCAAATTTAAAACTTAAACCAAAATCGGACAATTTTATTCTCAACGCAATTTATATCATTATTACACAGACGCTTTCTTTATCTGAAACGAATTGCTTCGTATAATAGATTTTACAAAGCGGTTCGTTTTACGGTATGAAAAGTCTAAATTAAATTTTTATTTCAGCCGAGCTTTTAGCTTTTTAGAATGGCTAAAACTCAAATTATTCATGCGATTTAAAACTTAAAGTCAAGTGAATAACAATCATAAATAAATACACGGTATTTAAAACATCTGATATTTTCCAAGTTATAATTGAATTTTTTAATCTTATCTATACGAAGAATCATTTAAAAAGTTTCCAAAAATAATATTTCACGTTTCCGTGAATCTTCCTGGTCCAAAGTATTGTGTCATACGTCATCGAAAACATTTGCCCATTTCGTTTCGCGAGAAATCATCTAAGTTTTATTAGATTCGGCTCGTCAAAAAGTTTTTGTTTTGTAAAACTTGTGATTAAATTCGTTTTTCGGAACGACACTGCTGTGGAATTGTGTATTCTATGAAATACTAATACAATTAATGTCGCTTCCATTTACTTAATATAAAAGGTGAACGGCAATCGATAACATCAAAGAATCTCCCGTGTATAAAAATTTAATTATAGATAATAATTATGTCATGGTTTTTGAACTCTAATATAAATTTGCTAAGGTTTCCCAAGAACTTTTAGTAGATAATTTGATATAAAATGTGCGGCGCGTGTAATTAAAATTAGATTAATTACTCTAACAAAGGTTTTAGCTGAGGTGTTGTCTTTGTATAAGATTGGTGTAAGTTTGATAGACAGTCGTATGAAACCATTGTGAAACCACATGATGAAACATTCTAATATTAATCCGAATTTGTATCTACAAAAAAATGTGTTTATGTTTGTTGCTCTTTGCACATTAAATCCTGATCTGATTTGCGTCAAATTTGAAATGCAGATTAAGGGCTGGAATAACATATATATAAGCTTTTTCCGGCTTTTATGCGAACTGTTTTTGATAATGTATGTATTAAATTTAGGTATGTTCAAAATCATCCTCCTATCTTAAAAGCGAAAGTTTGTGAGAATGGATGTATGCATGTTTGTGACCATAACACTAAATTTCCAAAAAATTATCTACTGGACGGTTATGATGAAACTTTACCGTCAGAAACACAGGTCACACGTCATAATACTTAACATATTAGCGCTACAGAAATACTCGATTTTGCGTGACAAATATAACTACTAACTATACTATATATTTTTGATACTATTTTTAAAAGCTTATAAATATATTTCTCATAAAAAAAAATCAAAGCTAAAAACCTAATTACTGTCCTTCCAAGAATGGCCATCATTTGAATTTCAGCACAATTTCGCTCTGACCGGGCCCTAGGGCGCGTATACATTAGCGACAAAGAACGCTATTACCCCGGCCCGATCCTCTAACGACAGCCATAGTTCATGCTTTATCGTCGGATTAAGTGTAGTACACACGGGTTTGTCCTAATATGGGATTCTTATGATTTAGATGGGCGGGAAATATATTCATTGTCTGGTGTAAGTTTTTGTAGGATTGAGGTGGTAGTGACGAATTCGTGTGTTTATGAACAATATTATTATTTAAATAGTTTAAAGCGTGTAAGAGAACGTTAGCTTCCACAGTATATTAACTAATCGATTCGCTTGATATCTGAATGGTTGTGAAACATTATAATATAAGAATAATATAGAAAGACTTTTGTAGTAGTTCAGTAGAATTTACGAATAGATCTACGATTTAACGGTCCTTCAAAATTCGGCATTTCGAAATAATAATAGTTAGTAATTCCTAATTTATTGCATCGTATCTATCTATGCGTTAAACAAAATTATGTTATTGTGACCTTATAGGCAGACGCGTAAGTGTTATTTCTTTACACATTATATATTATAATATACCATAATATAAGCGATATTTCTTATATTTCTACTCCACAAAGCAGTTTATAAGCGCATTTCCACACGTTACAGCCGCAACAGTCAATCAATAAACCTTCATCCCTCAGGGAAGTGGTTGTAAACCCTTATCTAATGGTTTAACGAAATCGCATCATTACAGTTAATTGAACGTTGACGTGGAATCAATTGTATGGAACTGGGAAGGCTTTTGGACCTTAAAATGCTATTTTAAGAACATTGCTTTCATATTTGTTGTTTGATATGTGTGCGCTATATTTCCGAACATACTGGTCCATTAGATTGCAATGCAAATTATTATTAAAGATTGCATGTTATCAAATACTCAGTTGATCTCTTTTTGGACAATAAAGGTAATTAAAGATCTGATATCTATAAAAACATACCAATATAGTAAACACATGCTAAACATAGTCATCAATAAAATTATGGGATACGGAATTGTATATCCATAAAAAACATTTCACGTTCAATTGATTTCTTATTCATTTTCAAATCATTTTCAACATTATGTTTTTATCAAAAGTGCTGTAACAGAAATGTTATTTTACAAACTTATAACAACAAGATTGTATTAAACACTACGTATCTTTTAATTTCTTTGGGGACTTGTATGTAATTTTCATGAAATTACAGAAAATTTCAGTCTGTTATTAAACATAATATATTTTGACACTATATCTCGAGTTTGAAATATAGATAATTGTATCATAATTATTAAAATAATACACGTCTTATTGGAAAAAAGAATGTGAAAGAAAAGAGTGTGAAACGTGCTATGTATATTCAAACATAAATTATTATTATGTTTAGCACCATAGAAATCTAAATAACACTTGTTATTTAGATTTCTATGTTTAGCACCTATATTTTGATGTTAGCTTGAGTTTTTTCTGAATTCACGTTCATAAAAACTATTGATTTGATTAAAAAGATATTGCTAAAATGTAATTTTTTCTTGTGAAGTATAAAAACGATATTCTATACTTCAAATAAAGTTATTAATTTAAATCCGCAAACCCATTCCTACTACTACTACACTACAATATTTATAGTTACAAAGCCAAAAATTAATTGGTTCTTCCTTCTTCTTGAGTAAATATAAATATACCTGATGATCTGATCCATCTCTCATTGCTTACCAAGCTTCTGTTGTATCAAAACAAAGTCATCAAAATCAGTCAAGGATAAACCATGAAATAAATCGATGTATATTCATCCAGAAAATAAATCAAATCATGTTTTATTTCTGTGTGAGTAAAACACAATGATTACTATTTTATATTACAGTTGTTACATAATTGTGGGTTATGTTTATTTGTCCGGAAGTTCTGAACAAACATAATCTAAAGTGTTTATATATTTGTATAGAACTGAGTTGCAATTTTAAGTGAAGAATTATAGGCGTCAAAGAAAAGCTATAAAAAATAATTATTGTATTAAAAATAGTCTAATAGGAAATAAGTGAACGTTTTCACAAGGGCGAACATGCCAGATAAAATCATCATTTTGGAATTCTAAAAATAAACATTTTAAGAAAATTGTGTAATCTATCTCCTAGACTACTTAAAATGTAAATGAACATTAAACTTTATCGTTGCGTTTCTCAATTTCCTCATTAATTCTTGTACAAGTTTCAGTTGAAAGTCGCAACTCGTATTATTTATGTAATAAAACGTATCAAAAGATTTTTGTTTCTAAAATAGCTACAAAGCTAAAAAGCAGCACTTATTTTCATTTTAAATATAAATACCTGATCAAACGGATCATAATATGCTTATAAGTTAGGTATTTACATCGATTCTATTTAATCTTAGCTTAACTATGTCTATTATAATAATTTAGGAGGTAGAGCAAGTTGATATCTTCAATCTTTTGATTCCGAATGTTCTATATTGTTCTCGATCACACACAAATATTTGAAGAGTACTACAATTATTTATTATATTCACTAAACTCTCCAGTCAGTCTCAAGAATATATATTTTCGGACCGCAATGTCCAGTGGGATAGGACTATAGTTTAGCCACCTAATATTATATTGAAATGTACCTATAATATTATGTATTAGATTTTTTTATCCATAAATTAAATACAATTTTTTTTTTGAAAAACGAGCATGATTAGATATATCTTCAATGTACTAAAAAGTATTCCTGTATTCGTGATAAGTAGCTTAATTTTATATTAGAAGTAATCAAATATGCCTTTAACAGCTTGGGACTTACCAACAGCTGCCTTCATTAAAATCATTTTCTCGTCTAGTCTCTCACACTAAATTATTGAAATATTATAGGGCCTTAATTCAAATAGAATTTCAACTAAAACGTTACTATTATTTTAACATTTAACCATCACTGCTCAGTAAAAAGTATAATATGTATATCGATATATTTACATACAATTATTAACCGATACCCGGCGGCGACATTTTATACCCGTAATATCGTAAATATGAACTGTTACGATGTTTACGCAAAATGGACCAATAGCACACTAATATCGATATGATAGCCATAATTCTATAATATGAGGAAATAATGTAAGCAACTTTATTTCGGGGTTATTAAAGGCATAATATGATTTATTATGACGTATAAGAATATTAACATATTTTTGACCTTCACGCCTCTGCGTGGTCAAAAATATGTTAATATTCTTAGATTAATTATGTTTAATCCTACGTAGTTTTAGTAGCAAATTGCTAAAATTAAGGCTAAAATTATAACATTTTGATTGATATCCAAAAACTACAATGTACTTGTTTAGATTTAGATTCAATTATTTTAATTAAAATAGTTTTCTTATAAAACTCGTAAAATCTCTGTAATTACAAATAGTTTCAAAACAACGCTTACAAACTTGCACTTTAGTCTTTAATATTTAAATTTAAGAACCTTCAATCTGAATTAAACTTTTAACTTGTACGATAAACACATACAAACATTTTCTAGGAAAATTAACATTTAATCTCTCTTCTATATTTGATTTCAAAAATATAATATATTTGAGAGGCAGTGACTTGGTTGGTTTAATAATTACATTAAACTTTTTAATAATCCGTTCAAATTTTATCAATTATTTCAATTTTCAGAAAAACTGATACAAAAAAGTTTGCAGAACAGAAGTTATGTCGATTAATCAAAAATTAAAAATGTTTAAAACCATATTTTATCATAGGTATTGGAATAATACGCACTTTACGATGAACGTGATTTAAATATATATTATTCGTAAAAAACGACTAACCTTACATCATGGGAACTTTACTCATCATACGAAGTGTGAATGCTACATGCGATATTAAACATTATTACACACATTATTAACGTCTATATTGCCACGAAGTTTCTCAATATCACAAACTTGTATGAGAAAAATAGAGATTTTAGGCACAAGTTATGATTCGACTTTGTATTTATGAAAATGGTTTGATGATATTATTAGATGGCTGATTGGAACGAATGGATTGGAACAAGTCAATAAATTCTATCTTTATATATCAAATTCAGAGATAATATTACTTATACCTTTGGAAATACAATAATATAAATCATGAAATAAAATAAAAAATAGGTACTTAACAGTAATTTAAAACAACAGAGAGATATTAAATATCTTTTCTTCAATTAACCTTGGCAGAAAATGTTTTTCATGATAAATTTTAAAGTGAAAATTGTGAAATTTGTACGACCTTCTTAAAATTAAGAATAATAATTAATAACGTAAAAAAAAATATACTTATAAAGGTACTTTACATAAACAATTATTAATCTCATCATTCATTCAATCGATTTTATAACAAAATAATTCCAAACTTTTTTTTTTATAAACACCCGTCGAGTGAGTTGTAGGTAATCTATTACTGAAAAAAGATCGTGTGTGCCGAACAAACGTGTAGAAAATCAAACTTCTATGGCAAGATTCGAAGATACCAAAATCGTCGCTTTACTCCATGACGTGACGGTATTGCCATGATGCGACCATGAAATTTTACTCCCAACGCATTACGCGCCTAAAGAAGTTTCACTTCAAAATCTATTAATTTTGTAAACGGATAAAACATAATGTTGAACTAAGATCACTATTGCATTAAGGGCCAAACGCTCAGGGCAGTATACATGACATACCAAATTCGAAGAATTCACAAATGAGTGACTTCGAACGAAGATTAATCGATACACGTGGCCGCTATAATTCCTGGAAATACCTATTTGCTTTAAACGTTAAACTTAAGCCCAATGCATAATAGATATATAACCAGAATCTACCGTTACAGCTTAAAATGTACAGCAAAAATTGTATCTGTCCGAAATTATCTCGCAAAATGTTCTCACAATTTCGCGTATAATATCAGAGTTGGTTTCTGACCTATGATTTTGTTAAGCTATGTTGGTTCGGCTTAAAACTAATCCCTAGAGCATAGGGGATATAAGCCTTTGGTCTTTGCGTCATTTACACAGCTATTCACAGCGTAGCTTAAACTATATTTGGATTTATTTAGATCCACTACAAAGCGGTCTATTCTACTGGGTTCTTTTACAAAACGTTTACGTTTTTTCATTGCAAATTGGTGGTACATTCCAATGGAACCAGGAATATAAAATAAAAACTATCTGAAATATATTGAGTTCAAATGAACAACCAAAATGATATTGTCAATTATTTACAACAGTAGATTTTGGAATTACCGTAAGTACGTGAAAATTATTTATAACTAGCGGTCCACCCCGGCTTCGCCCGTGGTACATAATATTTACGTTTTCTCTACATAAGAACCATCCTCGTACTTCAAGGAATATAATAAAAAAATAATTATCGAAATCGGTTCAGCTGTTCTCGAGTTATGCGCTTACCAACACATTTTGCGATTCATTTTTATATATAAGAATATAATATAGCGTCTCACCCTAAAATAATATTTCTATACTTCGAAGATCATTCGCTTCATATAAATAGAAGAGTAAATAGTAAATATTATCCAATTGTCAAATAGACTATCGTTTGTACAATATACTGGTAACGATTTGTATTCCCAAAACATACACAAATATCGAGTCACTTCGCAAATATGTTAAAAGCGTTTGATTTTCTTAATATATCGTTTCCATAATACGCCCTCTAGTGGCAAAGGCCCGAAAGTATTTACTTATTACAAGGATGGTATTTGAAAAGGGTTAAGTAATATTGCGAAGGGACTAAGAGCGGTTTAGTTCGCTTTTTATTGTTTATGACAGAAACTACGTGACTAATATGTTTGAATTTTGTACGTACTTGGATAAAATCAGCTAAATTGTATTTGCTTGCTGCTAAACTTGCTGCTCACATTGGCTCCGCTCTAAGTACATAATAGCACTCAGCGATTACGTACGTCGTAACTCGTACCTATAAAACAGTGAAAGCATTTTTTAAATCGGTTTAGTAGATCCTGGAATGAAATTATGAAAAAAGGAAGAACAAGAAAATCTATGATAATTATGTTAAGGTACGGTAACCTTCATCAAGAAAAATAGTAAAGTATTACATAAACCATAGAGATATTAATTTTAATATCGATATACATTATACATATGTAAATATGTATATTGATTCCCCTAAAGCCATGTTACTTTAGACTAGACCCTTGGAAAATTTTTCCTCGAAACTTCAATACTAAGTGCCTTCGCTAACTTTCCTTTTAGGTCGGTTGGAAGATTTTGAATAATATAGTAAAATCGAAGTAAATAAGTTTCAAGATTCAATGTAGTTTTCTTAGTAATGTAAATTAATTAAAAACATTTATTTCTGGTTATATTTATAAATGAATTACGAATAGAATTATTTCGTTAATAAACAAGTTATACTATCTATTTGTGTAGTTTGTAAATGTACACAATAATTGTTTCTTAGACGAAATTTTCCATTTGCTTTTTTTTATATATTGTTATAATTGTAAATTTATCATCATCATCATGACCCTGTATGTTTTGATTACCTTGCGAAGGACGAAATTTGCAGCTTAACAGCTTTACGTTTTGATTGCGTTTTTGTTGGCATGCTTGATACCTCTACACTCTAAGCTTTCGTGAAAAGTATCTTGACAGATGACGGACAACAAAGTGATCCTTTAAGGTTCCGTTTTTTCCTTTTGAGGTGCGAAATCAAAAAACTCACCTTATCCTATCCACTTGGAAAATATAAATGTGTAATTAATCCGAACGTCACAATCACTGAGTGATTTATTAGCGCGGCGAAAACGAGGCCATTAATTTTGATTCCGTGCCGCAGAATTTCAATGAATAAGCAGATTGATGTTTAGAATGCATTCAATATGAGGCAGAATGATGCACATATATCAAAGATTAGAAATTCCACGCTGAATTACGTCCTATGAAGAGAAAGCAAACATTCGCTTTGTGGTCTAGTCTGATGATGCTGCATTTATTAATTCGTGAGCATTTAATGCTAATCATTTTTGATGCTAGCAACAGACACGCTAATTATTTTAATACTTTGATTGATGCCACATTAAATGATAATGTATGAAGATTTAATAAACGTAGGTTTACCTAATTCCAAACAGTGTTCCCTTATATGCATGTGAAATAACTCTTAGTAACAACTATTTTGCTTTTGTTTTAATCTTAACTGTTAAGAATAATTTTTTTGAGCCGAAAATGATATTGTTTGTTAATAGAATATTTAAAATTAACGTATATTCATATATATAATTACCTAATTTTATTTCACACAAGTTTTTTTTTTAATTCTTTGTTCTCCTAAAGTTCAAATACATATATCTCTTTATTCGCTAAGTAAATAGAGCCATAGAACGCTTCCTACGTATTATTCTTTCAGAGTCTAGAAAGTTCAAAATAAATATTATCCGCTTTTACCGTAAGAACTTCAACAGATAAACTGCCATCCTATCTTTGCTATTCTAGGAAATATTTTTCTTAAATTTCCCAGGATAGAAGACGAATTACCATTAACGTAACGACAACATGAAATCAACGATCAAATCTAAGTAACTGAATTGTATTTTTTGTGGTAATTGTAGGTTTTTATTTTTATGATTGTTTGACTTCATATTTAATAATTTCTTTTGAAGAATACGTTGTAAATTTAGAGGCAATTTGGCAATTTCTGAAATTAAAGCTATTGTTTTCAACTTATTAACATAATATTGTAATTAATTATTTTCTTTCCCTCACATATATTCATTTATCACGATATTTCAGACAGAAAAAACATAAAAGAACTTTCTCATTAATGCAACTATTGAAAACGCCTGAACTGCTCGATAAAACCGTTTTTCCCATAATTACGATCATCAGATGTGTATTCAGAGCAGTATTTAGCAGAGCTAATACAGGCTCATTTTAATGCACTGGAATCGATCCCGGGTCCGTTCAGAACAATGTAAATCACTCGCTACTAATTGTAGCATTCCATATAATGGCTTGCGTGACTCTGCAGATGACGCCTTAATTACAAATATTTAGGCGTCAAGAGCGCTTGGTTTTGGTATTTGGAGTGCATTGGTTCTATTGAAGAGTGCTTGAAATCTTTTTTAAATGTTTGTCTAATCAGTGAAAGATTTCGTAAACTAAACCGATTCTTGGGTTAATAGGAACATTTTAAAAATAAATAATATATCGTGATGACTATAAGGCGTTTATAAGAAAAATCAACTAAGAGTAAATGATTAATTGAGTTTTCATAAACCGAAGAAAGTTTAAAGACACATTCATATAATAATATTATCATTAACAATTATTTTATTTCAACAAGTTTAATCATACAACTACTAATCACTGCAAACCATGGTGTTTAATATAAAAAAGGCATGATCCCTTAAAAATCCGGCTAGTGTGTACTTTTAAATTGAAGCATCATTGCATGAGGCATTTCAACTCCAAGTATGAGAGTTGCATGCAACATGTTTTGTTTTCAGTGGCAATGAAGTGATACTACAGACATCGTCACGTGAGTACACTTTTCTAAAAGGACATAAGGTAGGATTATAGTGTTGTTTAAAAAAAAAGGATTATAGTGTTGTAAAAGGTAATCCTTTTCCTATGAAATGAAATGCGTAAATTCAATGAAAATCAGTTTAATTATTATCAATTTAATCAAGTTGATTCTATTAGCTATTTTAAATGTGCATATTTATCGAATAAACTCCTCTAAAGACGGTAGATCATCTAGCTCTTTCCATACATCTAGTTTAGGCATAATATTAACAGTATCCGGATGTAGAATAGTAGGACTAGAGTAGAGACCGGTGTAGTGCTCAACCCAGCGGTCGAGCTGTTTTTTAGGATCTGTAATAGAGAAGCCGTTTGCAGTTTAATAAGGCAGTAAACAAACTGAAAACTGGTAAGAGCCCTAGCTGTGATGGAACCCAATCCGAAATAATCAAACTTGAGTGTGTTAAGCCGATGCTTTATAATCTCCTGTGTAAATGCTGGGAAGCAGGTGAAGTACCGCAGGATATGCGAGATGCTAATATTGTTACCATATACAAAGGAAAAGGAGATCGGGGTGATTGCAACAGCTACCGTGGTATCTCTCTTCTAAGTATTGTTGGTAAACTATTTAGTCGAGTCATTCAATCTAGGCTCCAAAAGCTTGCAAATCGTGTTTATCCGGAATCCCAATGCGGCTTTCGCCCTCAGCGTTCGACGATAGACATGATTTTTACTCTACGTCAGCTACAGGAGAAGTGTAGAGAGCAGAAGACTCCGTTGTTTGTGGCGTTTGTCGATCTTAACAAAGCATTCGATACGGTTAGCCGAGAGGGCCTGTACTCAGCATTAGACAGCATAGGGTGCCCGCCTAAACTCCTATGCCTAATAAAATCCTTCCACGAAAACATGAACGGCATTGTAGTTTTCAACGGCAGTACATCGAAGCCGTTTAAGGTTTGCAGAGGTGTGCGTCAGGGATGCGTCTTGGCGCCCACTCTGTTTGGAATATATTTCTCGCTATTGCTGCGTGCAGCATTTAATGATGACCAACAGGGTGTTCACTTGCACACTAGGACGGATGGAAGGATGTTTAACATCTCCCTTCTTAAGTCCAAAAAACACCGTGAGGACCTCTTCGTTGATAACCTCCTTTATGCAGACGACGCAGCACTACTGGCTAATTCTCCGCTCGAGCTCCAGGCAATGATTGACAAGTTCTCACGAGCTTGTTCTAAATTTGCAATGTCTGTGAATACCAACAAGACAGTTATATTATCACAAGGAGCTCCTGCGGGGTCAACGATATCTCTGAATGGCATGCCACTGGTAGAAATCGACAGATTTTGCTATCTAGGGTCCACCGTGTCGAACAATCTCTCACTTAATTCGGAGATCGATATTCGTATCGGCAAGGCGGCGACCATGTTTGGGAAGCTTAATACAAGAGTATGGCGAAGCAAACATCTTACTATTAAAACTAAGATGATAGTTTTCCAAGCTTCCATCTTGAGCATTCTTATGTATGGGGCTGAAACCTGGACGTCGTATGCAAAACAAGAGCGTCGATTGAACTCCTTCTACATGCGCTGCTTACGCAAGATCTTAGGCATAACGTGGCAAAATAAGATTACCCACGAGAAGGTTCTTGAAATCGCACAGCTACCTAGCCTGACTACGATGCTCAAACAGAGACGCCTTCGTTGGCTAGGGCATGTGTACAGGATGGAGCCTTCTCGATTGCCAAGACGCGTTATGCTGGGTGCAGTCGCCGATGCAAAGAGAGACATCGGGAGACCCCTGCTCCGCTTCAAGGACTGTGCAAAACGCGACATGGCTTCTTTCAATATTGATTATAAAAACTGGGAGAAACTCGCTGATGATCGATCTGATTGGCGCAAACTTGTTTCCGAGGGCTGCAGATTCTGTGACGAAGCGTGGTTCAGAGTACTCGCAAGCAAAAGGATGAAACGTCACCAAGCCGAAAACGAACCTGTTCCAGCAAACTTCCCCTGTCTGACCTGCGGAAAAGTATGTCGATCTCGCATCGGATTGTTTGGACACCAAAAGCATTGCTCAGGCATAGCACCATAAACCGTCTGAAATAGACGTATAGGCCAATGATGATGATTTATCGAATAAAATAATTTTCTATTGATAAGTTCTTTTTTTCGGATTCAGCTACAACATGCCATGCCTGTGAAAATTTTCAAGCCCAATTTAAACAGCTTATCTGTATAATAAGTGTAATGAAATCAATAGCTTATTTTATCTGTATAATAAAATCAACAGCGCTTCGACAACCCAATGACACTACATTTGAGCGAAATGTCAGGAAGTGTGCGACGTTACATTAAAAATTTTACAAGTTCATTACTAGATATATGGGAATACTTTCCGACGGTGAACGAATTTCTGCTTTGCATGGAATTAAAGGATGGATCCTTGGTAATAGCGGTCTTCGGAATGATTTACGGCTGTATCGGATCCATATTAATTCTGTCTATCGTCATAAATTATGCAGAATGGAAAAGCTTGTACGAAAAGAAGCAGGATTTATTAGTTTACCTAACATTAATATTTTGTATAATATCTATTCTATTGTTCTCGAGTTTCATTCTCCTAATTGGTGCTTATAGGAGCTACGAATTGCTATTGAAAATATTCCTTTGGGCGGCTTTAATACATGTGTTATCTAATTGTGTTATAAATTCGGTTGTGTGTGTTTATTGTGTGCTGAAAAACTCCTGTTTCCAGAATTTTGGACCAGCTGTCGCCATAGTTATGATGGTTATAACAACGACATACACTGTGTTTTGGGTATATTTAATGATGGTTGTAAATAGCTATAGAATAGAATGTTGATAAATTGTATTATATTGAAAATCAATTTCGTTAGCGTTTTAATTATTTGCTAATTAATAATTTGGACAGGTACTTAAACAAATTACAGAGAAGATTTCTTGTGATAATATTTAATGAGAACTATCGAAGGTTGTATTAAAATTTTCTTTCATTACATAATTTAGTTGTATATAAATTATTATCTATCATGGGAGGAGTTTTCCTATTAACGAAATACTATTTAATAAATGACACCTATATTAATGTACTTACCTCTATCCTAAATAAAACTATATCAATTTGCATGCTGAAATATATACATGAATTTCATGAATCAACCCTAGTTCATAGCCACGTACAGAATTCTGTACCCTCATCAAAAACGCGACAATTGAAAAGTTGCAAACGCCAGTCGTCAACTGAAAACTGAATTAGCGAATCGAGCTGATCTAAATTTAGCAATGTTGCCAAAACAATGTTCAGTTGTAGTTGAAAGTTGTGAGAATTTGATTTAGTATCTCGTACCTGATAGCAGGATTAAATTCCCAATTGCCTGATCCCAGAGGTAATTAATCATCCAACATAGTCTAACTTGGCTACGTTGTGCTGCCTCAAATAATTTGCTCATTGATGATATCATGCTCTATTATAATGTGGCGATTGTTATAGCCGATTTGGCTTCGATTAAATAGACATTATATTTGGTCCAATTATTTCCCTTTAAGAAGCTTTATTGAAGCGTTAAAATGTGACTGTTTTGTTCGCGAGCTCGTCTCAATAGAAGATCTAATACATCGTGATTAGAAATCTCTATAATATAAAAATGAATCGCAAATATAAGCGCATAACTTGAGAACGGCTGAACCGATTTCGTTATTTTTTTTATAATATTCCTTGAAGTATGAGGATGGTTTTTATAGAAAGAAAACGTAAACATGTACCACGGGCGAAGTCGGGGCGGACCGCTAGTGCTTTATAAAACAGTTTGTTTTCTAAATCTAAAGAACGAATGATTTTAGCTTCTTATACATTTGTATATAGATACAATATATGAGATGGCTTTTTTCCCTCTATTTGTATTACAAATTTTCAAAGAGTACCCATGGGAACGGTACGAAACAGGCTTCATATTCAAGTGAGAATGGAAATCCTCCGTTGTTTAATCTTTAAGGCTTCATAGAAGTATATTGTTTATATTATATTAAAAATACAATAAAAGTGTTTTTCAATCGATCATACAGATTGCTTTTCACATTGCGATATAACCGTAACGTCGCTTTGAAGATATTATGTTAAATAATGATATTGCCTTTAGTGCTTAAGTTTTTGGAATATATCTTATTGTTCATATTTTTGTTTTTGTTAGGAAGTAAACTTCTTTAGTTTTTATTTCATCTACCTTGATAAATAATATAAACAAGATTCAAGTAAGTATTCAAGGTGTTTGGTAGAAAACATATGAAGTAAGACCATTTTTAAATTATAGAAATAATGGTAGGTACTTATTTATAATATAGTTACTAGCTTTGCGCCCGTGGCTTCGCCTGCGTAGTCAAAAACACGCAAAGTTGCCGTTCTTGTGGGATTTCTGGGATAAAACCTCAAGGTAAGCTATCTCTGTACCAAATTTCATCTAAAGCGGTTCAGTGTTTGAAGTGTGAAGAAAATACAGACAGACAGTTTCATGTATAATATTATTAAGGATTTGGATACAAAAACACAATTTAAATCCGATAAAATGATAATAAATGTAAAATCCTATTTGAACATCATAAGTGTAGTAAATATCTCAATATTTTTGGTACAATTCTTTCGAGTAAAATATTGCGGAGGGATCTAGAATTTATAAGCTAGCCTGTGACAAAATATAAACATCGACTTTTTTACTACAGGCCAATTTGTCATACGAAGTCACTTTCTAGTCTACAAAAGGGCTTACGGTGTTTTCCCAGCCGTGATGTGACGGAACAAAAGGTTTAACTTGTTAGGCCTCTTTGCCATCCTGCAATAACGAACATTATTATTATCGCGATAGAGTCGAACTTCCTGCGATACATTTCCTTTAGAATGTTTATTTCTTCGCTGACCCTGGTCCCTGAGTCAGCAAGACGTTTACAGCATTTTAAAGTGATAAATCTTTTTCTTTGTCTTTTAAAGAAATCCGCGTTAGAATTTTCAATTGCTAATCGCTTACCTAGAAAATGTTTACATAATATGTTATAATATATAAACTACTGAATCATATCATAAATCGGTAAAAACTTTATTTTAATGAGATTTTTTCTCGAACAATTATTATTAAGCTTTTGCATAGCTTCTATCGCGGGCCTTGAGCGCGGGGACCGAATCGAGAAATTCCGTAACGAAAAAACCTCACGCTCCCTACTCCGACGGGCTCGGAGGTGTGGCTTGAAGACATGCTATGCAATAGCTTTACCGCGGCAGTCCCCGAGTGCCACACGTCTTTTTTTTCTAACACCGAGACCTTAAGCAAATAGTATATAACGACTTAACTTTAAGCTTCTTAGCAAAAAACATTTTGGATTCCTGTTCATGGAAAAACTCTACATTCCTTAACATATCTCGACATCAAACGATTAAAAATAAAGCAAAGATTCTAAGCCTATAATATAGTCCGAGACATTCATAGATAATAAATAATAATAAATAGTAGAAATGCCTGACTTATACTTATCTAAAATGGTAATAATTATGTATTTTCTAAATAAACCGATGGCATAATGAATTTATGTCGACAAAACACGATAAATGAATCCTCTGAGAGTTGAAAAATTCAAAATATTTTCCTCGATGAGAATACATAAGTCCAAGATAGAATGAGATTCCTCAAGAGATCGTAAAATTTTTATGAATGCAAAATTCCAAACGCGAGGAATTCTTTATTAAAATAATTTTATTCTTAATTAACAAAGGACGCTTATAGTGAAAGCGTGTTTAGTATATTTTCATTTTTATATTATGGCAGAACCAGTCTTAATTCTTTCACAGTATTTTTAGGGATGCTTCGTGAAAATAGACAATTTATTCATGAAATGGACACCTCTTCTATGGATTGTATTTAAATAATTTTAGAATAAGAATAAGTTTACCAGAGACTTCAATTATTAACAAGACGTATCAAAACAACGATCTTTAAAATTAATTAACATTCATATAATATGTGCCGGATTATACACGTAGTATATAAGTAGGAAGAAGGCATGAAGAAGGCTTATGAAAATGATATCACTTTACGATTATTTTATTTAAGGATTAAAGCATAATATTCGAATTTTATTAATAAAGACGTTTCTGTGACAAAGTGGCTATTTAGATAGACCCTTACGGAATTTCAAATTCAAATAATGGCTACTTTTATCCCGTCACACATCAAGGCAATTAACCTTATCCCCTGTATTGTGATTCTGTCGTGTGAAATGATTTATGCACGTTTAATTACTTGTATCTGTATTTACCTGTTCTATATTATAAGGGTGCTTTTACACCAATAATGTGCGTAGATGTGTAGCGAGGAATGTGTTTGTAAATAACCAATCGCTTCAAACGCTTAACGCTACAAACTAAATGAAGCGATATGATCAATGACTCTATTATACTAGTAGACGCGGCATACGCTGCCAACATCATTGCACTAAAAAACAGCGTAATTTATTCATACCTACTTACTAACGGATTATCACCAATACAGTTGTTCTCTCTTTCACTCTCATGCACGAGACATAATACATGTCTCACTCATGTACTTCGTAATAACAACTGCCGATTAAAATATAAAAAGAACGTCCAGCCACGACGCTGAATGGTGCGTGACTAAGTGAAACTCGGGCACTTAGCTGAGTTTTTTCTTGCCAAAATAGAGAGCGGGTAACGTATCTAGCTTTTTTATATATCATAGGATATGATTGGTTATTTACAAACACACTCCTCGCTAAACATCCTCGCACATTAATGGTGGTAAGGCACCCTAATAAGAGATTAATAAAGTAGCTGGATGATGGATTAATTAAAAACAACTTATTTATTAATGTTTATTTAGCACATGTGAAAGGATTTCATCTGAGTGTGTCATAAGGACTGCAGGAGCCTTTTGTAGGAGAAAATTATTAGAACGTCGTGGCATATGACGGCTGAAAGGAAAAATATAAAATTATATTCAATGCTACTTTTGATAAAAGTTTCCAGTTTGTGGAGTTATTGCGTCTAGACTTATTTCGTTTTACTATAAGGGACATCGGTCAATATCTAGTGCTTAAGTACTTATAGGTATAAGGTTATGTACTAAGTACCTACTAGGTATATGTTCTAATTTCTGCTCTCTGTGGATCTAATGGATCTCAAGCTTGATTCACTAGTTACTCAATAATTCAATTAGCGACTACTGGCACATTATGCAAGAATATTTGACCTCGGATAGTGGGTCATACAACATTTTATCGTTTATCGTTTACATTTACAAAACTATTGAAAAATAATATTTTGCATAAGATGTATTACATAGAGTTTACTTAGATACGTAAATTTCATATGTTTTTTATTTTATTTCCCATATATTAGAAAATTTATTAATCGTTCAATCCACTGCATCTATCGCAATGTGAAATCTATATTGTTATACAAAAACAGCTTTTTTAAAAATCGCAACAGACAAAAGACACTCTATAACCCTGCATATTAACATATCTTAACTAGTATCAAAATCAATTCAACTCCATTCTTTATACACCCCTCATCGTTGACTATCGTGAACTGTATTCGTCATCGGATGAATGGAGTATGCTGTATTCAATACTTACTGCACAAAGAAAGAGCCAGCATCCCAAATACAACCGCTAACATGAAATGCATAGTAAAGTGACCGGTTCGGATGAAGTAGACGCCGCCGGTGACGCCGAGCACTGTGTTATATGACGCGATGATCAGGCACAGCCAGAGCGCCACTTCTAGGGCAATCGGCTTTTCCTGGACAAGCATATAGTGTATTAAATTCAACAGTCAGCACACAGTGGGGTTTTTGGTCGGTAGGAATCCGACACATCTATACAAGATTTTCCTACTTAGAAAAAAGAAGAAAAAAGGCTCGTTCATTTCTTACCAATATTATAAATGCGGAAGCGTGCTTGTTTGTATTTATTTCACGTCGCAAAGATGAGGTTTCAGGCAAGTATTCATTTATGATTTTTATAGAAGGCTAGAGTTACATAGACTACTTTTTTCAAATCCATGGGAATTTTCTTTGCCTTTGCGAGCGAAACCGCGGACAGAAAGCTAGTATATTAAGTGCAATATTATAAAAATATTATAGTAATGCGTATTTTCATTGAGATAATAATTATATTTACTGATTATAATATCTGTCAAAGACTACTTAAATCTTACTCAGATAATAAATGAAACGAGATCCCACTGAGAAAATAAGTCTAAAAACATAATTAATATTACTCATGAGATTTGTGTACCTACAGAAAAGTACTCAAATATCATGAGTAATATAAAAACCTCATACAGCTCCTGCAGAAATAAAATTCAATCTAGATCTTTTCCACTTCTTTTATAAACAACAGTTTTAAACACTCCCTTTAAAGATAAAATTGCGCATAAACATCGTCCATTTTAAATTATGAAAATGAATTCTTTACACCAAAGGAAGCCATAAAGCTAAGTGTGAATAGCTGGGGTCATTATATAATTATGGAAAAATTCTAAATGAATGAGGCACTCCAGTAATTTTTCGTGCAAATAATGTGCATAATTAATTTAAAATTATAAACAAATGCGTATGGCGTGTATGGCGAAAGACACGGGTTCGAATCCCGCCTCGTGATAGATTTTTTTCTATTCTTTAAGAAAATTGGCGTAAGTCGCGGGTTCAAATCCCGCCTCATGATAAGCAGCCATTAACATAATAAATTGTTACTATAATCCAAAAAGAAATGTAATATCTCAAAAATCCACCAATCAGAATTAAAACACGCTTTAATTTCAACTTTTAAAATTAACCGTCCATTTATACAGTCCTTTGAAACTATCTGCAGGTCCAATTAACCAACATTAAAGTTTTTACTCACCTCCAAAGCGCCTAGAAACAGCAAAACTCCATTAAGTACTAACGGGGGTATAATTGCAAGAATCATTATTTGTATTACTTCCGACATACGCCCCTTGCTATTCGCTGCGACGAGAAAGTATAATATTATGTAACATATTGTTGATATCTGAAAAAAAAATGTGTACGTAAGAAGTGAAACTTCTTTATGACCTTATTTTTCAAAAAAATAATTTACCATATTATGCAACTTTACAGAAATACGTTAATCACGCGTGGTAGGGATAAAACAAGATGAAGCGTAACACAAAAATTTTACACCAAATTTTTTTCCAACCCCGATAAAGAAGTTTCACTTCAATAAAAATGAATCACAAATATGTTGGTAAGCGAGAGAGATATGTTGGTACTCGAGAACGACTGAAACTGATTTCGTTAATTCTTTAAACATTAAATGTTCGTTGAATTACAAGGAGGGTGCTTATGGAGAAAAAATTTAAACATGCACCACGGGCGAAGCCAGGGCGGATCGCTAGTTATGAATATATTTAGTAAGTAGCTGTGCATAATATTATTAGCTTGATACATTTTCAATGATGTGCTTATGTAGAGCGATCACAGAAATGATTCAGTTGTTTTATTCGCCAAGGATTTATTTGCAAATAAGAGATAAAGTAAAATAAAAGATTTACATTGGTGTTAAAACTTAAAAGATAATTAATTGTTTGTCTTAATTTAAATACGGCGACAATACGTATCCTCAATTAGATTTTACGCAAAGCTAAGATTAAGATTGCTAGAAAAAAGATAAGATTATAATTCTTTAACAATAAAATGTATCAAGCAACTTGGCATTTAAAATAAGAAATAAAAAATGTAAGTTTTTAGTATTCATGAACACCATACTATCATACATAATACCATATTATCGTTTGTATGAACTATGGATAACAACATACAATTTTGATCATGTAGGTACCAGTTGATTAGATTTGGAAAACGGTAATGCAACTTGAATTATTTACATAATGATTTTGAATTATTTAACTAGATTCGTTGTGGAGCTATAATCTCTTTGTGTTTTCAATGACGCTGGATTAGATTTAATGTTAAATTATATATCAAATTAGCAATGAGTATTTATATTGCCCTTTTAATCAGGATCTACTAATAGGCTTAAAATTGAATTATTGACTCGGTTAACGTAGTTTACATTATATTAGTAAATTAATTAAATGGTTAAATTTAAAAAGTTTAAACACAACACAACACCATTAAAAACACATAAATATTCACTGAAATAAATGAAAAGAGAGAATATGCGAAAAGTGCACAACGCAACGTATCGTTTATCAAACGAATTTATAAATTTTGGGAATGTTTTAATGAATTGAACAATGATCATAATAAAAATAATTTCGATATAAAAATTATTATGGCACGTGGTACGCTATTATTTTGCGCATTTTATGAAAAAATTTGAACGAGCCTATATTAAATTGAATGATTTATTATTGTTTGTTCCTGTTTTTCCTAGACATTGTTTTTTTGTGTGTGCAATTTTGATGGGTAGGGTATGAAAAAAGATACCTAGCCGCCCGGATCTTTTAACAAAACACTGATTTACTGATCGATTTTATTTAAGGACAAGTAGGTGGTTAGCCGTCTGTGTCCTACCAGACCGAGACATTTTTTTCTTCGTCTCCACCGTGAATCCAACCCAGGACCCCTCGGATTTAAGCTCACGCCTTAACCACTGTACCAAGGAGGCGGTCATATAATGTGGTAGACTGGTCCAATTCAGTACTGAATCTTACTTGTGATTTAAAATTAATATCAATATTGTAGTGTCCCTAGTTATTCATGTGTACTTACGAGTTTGATCCATCCTATGCATATAACAGCGTCTCTGAGCGCTCGTCGTCTGAATGCCAGCTCGTCCGGGTCCAAAGTTCTCAGGTCTGCGCAAATTATCATTCTCACTTAGGTCAAACAATAATTACTTTCAACATAATGTCCATAGTTTTAAAACAAGAATTTTAAATATAATGTGTTGTTTTCATAAAATGACGTCTCGACATTTGGACGTAGTCATAGAGATTTTATTTTTTCTAATATCGTAAGCAATGGACAATGGACGATGATGACAGATTTCAACGCAATAAAAAAATTGGTTGTCTACAGTGCCACAAACTTATCTGACCCGGTGGCAAAAACTGGAACTACGTGCCGCCATTTTGAAATGTCACATTTTCACAGACTTTTCATACGAAATATTTTGTTTATATAAAAAGAAAGCGACATCAGTGACACCGTCACCGGGTCAGATAAGTTTGTGGCACTATAGTCGGTTTACTGATGATCAACTGACGATAGTTGAACGTGACAACGTCCGATTGTGCTTCTTTGTCACTCGTTCCGCGCTCTCGCTTGCACTTCAAGCCTTACATGGAACGCCTCAGAGCGAGGTAACGCCGCATGAGTCAGTGCGTGCAGCTGGCTCTATCGAATTATAAGACGTTGTCACGTCAAAAATCTTAGAAATACACACGGTGCGAAATACTGAATCAAAAAACTCGATCGATCGAGATATGCTTTTAAAAATATTAAATTTAAATTTTAAACAAGTATTTCAGGATTCGTACATCTGGAGCTACCAAAATCCAGAAAAACAGAAACACTTTTCACGGAAATAAAAAAAAAAACTTTTTATTTAATATCTAACCATTATTCATAAAAGTATATCTTGAAAATAATTACCACCATCACATACAAAGTAGTAAAGTAAAGGTATCATAATGGGTTGTTTTTATTGGCTTTATCATACCTTTGTTCAAGCTTTGTTCTGTCGCCTTAACTTTAAGATGTCTTAGCGGCAGTAAACTCAATCGAACTTCGTCGTTCCCGCGACGTACTGCAGTACTCTCATACATGTTTGATATATTCGTGGTGTTCTTATATCATACAAATATGGTAAGTAACAATGTACGTTTGTACAGATAAGGGGAAAATAAAAACATGTATTTTTTACTTTGATATATTTAGTTCTATAGTTCGCCCGGCCAGGCGAAAGACGCGGGTTCGAATCCCGCCTCTTGACAATTTATTCTCTACTCCTTACAAATGTGTCATGTATTTTTTAAGATTCACTTGGTCTTTGTTGTTGTTGTTGCTGTCTAATAGAAGTATAGAAGGAAGAACTGCATAAAGCTTTAGTTGAATTGAAATACCACTTAACAATTATTATTCTTATAGAATATTCCGTTTTACAAAACCTTTTAAGATAATTTAAAAATGTTAATGAATACTAGATTGCTATGAGTAATGAGTTATATTATGGTTATATTAGATAAGTACTACGCATATGTGTACGCATGTTTGCACAGTACTGGCATAATATACAAGTGAGGAGTTTTTTCTTCCTAAAATTTTTTGATGTGAAACTTCTTTAAGCGCATTGAGAGTAAATTTCAAGGTGTCACGGCAATACCGTCATGTCATGGAGTAAGGTGACGATTTTGGTGTCTTTGAATCTTTTCAAAGAAGTTTCACTTCTGACACGTGTGCTTGGCAGACACGCTCCTTTTTAATTAATCGAATTTAACACTGGAGCAACCAAACCATCATTTGATAATGTATCATTAACAAAACCAATTATTAATTAAATTGCATTCTTAACCATAAATAAACTTAATGATCTAAGATAAATAACGAATAGCTTTCATTTACAATGTAAATACTCGCCATTTTAATGAGCAAATTGATGGCGGAACAGTATTTAATTTTTACAATTCACTGAACAAATAATTGTTGAACAATGTCCGAATATGTAACCAATGCATATATGAATAAACTATGTTTGTCAATAATGACGCGAGCGGATAAAATTTATTTACATATTTTAGAGTAAAAATTCAGTACATACTACCTACATAGGTACTTTTTTTTATTTTTTTATTTATTTTTTTTATTTTATTAAGGCTCATTAGCAGCAGTACATCGATTGTTTTACATAAAAAGTACACAAAAAATATAGGACATGATGTACAACTAATAAAAAATGAGCACTGCATGCACTACAAAAATTAATTACATTAAAAAATAATAATAATATACACATTAAATACATTTTAACTTAATAAAATACATTTTAAAATAATCACTAGATAAAATTAAAGGACAAAGCTAGTCGTCCGCTAAACGGATGAATAAAATAAATTAGTCGTCCGATTACCGGATGAATAAAATAATTTAATCGTCCGATAACATCTATTTATCTATATAGTTAGGTTATCGGGGTTTCTTTAGAGAACTGCCGCACGTATTATAGGTTTTTTGTGGGGGGAGGAGGGGGGAGGAGGGCACACGTAGGTATTTGATTTTTTTTTTGCGCGTCGACGGAGCCCCGCTTCGCGGGGCTCCTATTTCTGTGTAGTTTTTTTTTTAAGAAACCTAACCTAACCTAACGGCTAACCTAACCCAAACTTGATTTTTTTTTGCGCGTCGACGGAGCCCCGCTTCGCGGGGCTCCTATTTCTGTGTAGTTTTTTTTTAAGAAACCTAACCTAACCTAACCTAACGGCTAACCTAACCTAAACTTGATTTTTTTTGCGCGTCGACGGAGCCCCGCTTCGCGGGGCTCCTATTTGTGTGTAGTTTTTTTTTAAGAAACTTAACCTAACCTAACCTAAAGGCTAACCTAACCTGAACCTAACCTAACGAATTAAGGGCGAATATCTCGGCCATTTTTGATTTTAGAGAAAAGTTGTTCCTATAAAACATGCTTATATTAGCGTAATCTTTACGATAAAACAATAATAAATAGGTGTTACAATGACACCAACTCCATCAAAAATTTTCTAAGTCCTGCGCCCCCTTTGCTTTAGTCCAACCCAACTAGCTTTAGTGTTAAAAGGTTATCTATTAATCCGAATAATCGGACGATTAAATTATTTTATTCATCCGGTAATCGGACGATTAAATTATTTTATTCATCCGGTAATCGGACGACTAATTTATTTTATTCATCCGTTTAGCGGACGACTAGACACTTCGAAAATTAAAATAACAATATAATAATCAAAATGGAATAAAATTAATTGAAATTTAAACAAATAAAATTAAAAAGTTACTTTAAAATTGACTACATAGGTATATAACATTCAAATTAAATGAATATAAAATGCAGAATTAATTCATTTTCCAACATAAATAAACAAAAAATCATGTATAAAAAAGGTATAAAAGAGAGGTACCTAGTATAATAATTAAACACTGACATGGTTGATCGCTTGCAACGTCTGTTTAAATTTTCCAATATTATCGAAATGTATATCTAGTGTATGATTTACTATTCGATTGTAATTTCTACATATTCGTGGTATGGGAGAGAAGGAACCCAAAGTGGTCCTCATGACAGGCACCGATAATAGTGGGATCGGTTTACGTGGGAATTTACTAGGCGTCCGGAATCCAATCAGAGAAAGCAATTGAGGGCAGTCAATATGATTTCTAATTAATTTGTATAAAAATAAAATATCAAAATTGTCGCGCCTTTTCTCTAAAGAAACCATTCTAAAATATTCCAAACGCTTAGAGTACGAAATCAGACTTTTACTAATGTTTTGACTATAAGCAAGGTGCCATATAAACCTTTTTTGCACGCGCTCTAATCGAAGTGAATGTGTAGCAAAGTGAGGGCGCCACACTACAGAGCAGTACGCAAGACATTACGTACAAAGGTATTATAAAGGATAATTTTAGTCTTAGGACATTTGAATAATCTTGCGTTTCTGATTACGAACCCGAGCATCTGGTTGGCCTTCTTTACAACGTTTTCAATGTGGTCTAGAAAAGTAAATTTTGTATCAAAAGTAACGCCCAAATCTTTGATACTATCCACTCTCCCTAATTCTTGATTATTGGCATAATATTTTGAGTTAATGTTAACATGTTTACGTGAAAAACTTATATAAGAGCATTTTCCTATATTAAGCTTCATGCCATTTGATTTACACCAATTTACTAGGTTATTAAAGTCCTCTTGAAGAAGAAAAGTGTCCTCAATACGAGTTATTACACGCATAAATTTCAGATCGTCCGCAAACAGGTATGGTGTGGAGTTACTTTCAGTGACCTTCAAACTTAAACTTTTATTTATTCAATTAGACTTTTTCTAGGAGCACTTTTGAATCGCCATAACATATTTTAACGTTTACCACCGATTCGGAAAGCAGTATCTATAGGAGAATTATATTATGTAATTGTTAAAAGCAACGAGCGAATCAACTTTTTTAAATTACTGTTGAATTGAAAAAATGTTCTTTAATAATATTAAATTTACCTACTAACAATTTACGATAATAGTAATAATAATAGGGATGTTTTAAAATATTTTTCTACAAAATTTCATTTTCTGTTTATTTTAAATATTTCGCGGAAGATAATGGCACAATACTGATTAATATCTCAAATTAATTTCCTAGTATTACAAAAGTATTCAGAATTAAAATTAATAAATAGATATGGATTACCTGCCAATTATTTATCAATGCTGTATTAAAACTTCATTGTTGTATATAAAATAATATAATATAAACAATAATTTCAAATTAAAATCCTTATATTTTTTAATTAAAAAAAAGCAGGAAAGTTATATAAAAAATCAGCAGCTTCACTTTCTTACATAAATTACGGTATTTTTACATGAATATAACTAACAACTATATCTTATTAATTTCTTTGAATTTTTACAAAAGTTTATCTAATTAAAAAAGCCTTACAAGTTATAGGCACTCGTTTTGATACTTTGTGGCATCAAGCGTTTTATTCAGTACCTACATAATAGAAAACTCGCTATTACACGACATATTAAAGCTCATGGAACCATCAACGTACATCATGCGAGGCTCAGCGAAACTTTTTGATATCACGCTCGAAGTTTTTGAAATATTCGAAAGTCGTCGATGTAACAAATTTATAGACTCCATCCGCTCCATGTTGAAAGTTTAATCTGCCAGCTCATTTTCGTTAAGATATATAGATGTTTGATTGGATTTTTCATTAGCCCATCACTACATAGTATAATTAATCAAAGTCGCTTTCTCTGTCCCTATGAATGCTTAAATCTTACGCATTGGATTTTGATGCGTTTTTTTTAATGCCTAGATAAAGTGATTATCGAGGCAGGTTTTAGTATATAATTTATTAGGTCTTAGACAAAAAGCTAGTTAGCTCATAAAAGAACCATTGAAATAATTTCACAGCCTCGTGTTGGAAAAAACAACGCTCTATTTATAATCGTGTTGAGGAAGGTCTGGGATGAAAAATAATGTTGCTCTCATAATAAGCTTTGAAAAACATCTTATTGGAACCGTTTTATAAAGAATATATTTTTAAAGGTCGCAGAAAATGAACCTTGATTGTTTACAATATAGAATCAGATTTTCTTAATACTTCTTGGAAACAATTTCTATCAAAACTGTTGGTAGGTAGACATTAATTTGCTCAGACTTAAGAAAATTAATTACGAAACAAAGTTCAAGAACTTCACAGAAATATATTATAGTTTAGAACGATATTAATTATTGATTGAATATAAAATTTATAATTATTATTGTTTATCAGAAAAGACTTTGGATATAATTTATCGCCAGTTTTATGTATTCATAAAAATTAGAAACTGCGATAGACTATAAAATATAAAATCTAACATTTATTTACTTTTATCATTTAACGCACAAACTCTTGCATACAGTTGATACATTGAAACAAAAAGTGGAATCTTCTCGAATATTACCCCGAATTAGAACAGTCTTATAATAAATGGACGTATTAATATGAACCCATAGATGATAGACAAAAACTAAGATAAAGACGGTCCCAAGTCACAGAAATAGTGTAGGTATTCGTCACAAAGATTAATTACCTTCAGTCGTCTTTCGAGTTACTTCATTGCGGAACTCTGAAAATTAATTAAGATCTTTTTGCTCTATGTAAGGAATCGTGCGTGCCGGCGTAGAATTAATTAGGAAATTATATACCTTACTGTAACTGGTTTTGGTTTCGTGGATGCTGAAGCTTGCCTTCATCTAATGTTGTAAAATTTAATGAAAGTATTTGGGACTTTATTAGGATTGCAACAAAAATGTAATGGACAGTAAAAAGTTTTGTTTTGAATGTATCTAGTTTATCCAGCATCTATCCAACTTCATATAATAACACCCATAATATATTATCTAGTATACATATATATATACATACTATATTTTTATACGATTAAAGTTTTATCATAATAAAATGTAATTATTGATTGAAGCACGATCGATTATGTTTAAAGGCAAGAGATCCGCGCTACGATGGTATCATAGTTTTAATTATTTTTCTTCTAAAATGTGCTTATAATCATTATTAATAGGAATCAGTTATGCACATTACGGTAGCCGACCTATAATCTTCATAAGCAGTCTGTTTGCCGGGTATATACTACAAGTTGAGTGTAAACACACGTATGTTTGTGTAAGCATACCTCCGTATTGACTATCTACTTAACAGTTCCGTTCGGTCAGTATAACCATTAATCGTATAACTATTTGTGCTTGCATTTACAGGAATTGATTTTGAAGAATGTTGATGCAAATAAGAAATCAATTACTTCATTTATGCCTTATTTCATACTTGTTTTCCGATTGTGGCTTCGCACGCTTTGTCTAAAACCTCATAAAATGATATACTCGAACCTTCCTCTTGAATCACTCTATCTATTAATTAATAAAACTGCATCGAAATCTCTACACAAATCAAATAATCAAAATCTAAGCATACATACAAACATTAGGTCATGGATTTAAAAAAATGGAGGGATTAATCAGTATTAAGTCTCTTACAGATAACCTTTACATTTATAGAATAAATATAAATATATTTTATTGGTTGTACCAAAACTAAATACCTATAGATATAATATAACTTAGTTGAGCCCGAGGCTCCCTTCTCGTAAACCCTGAGAAGATGTAGGCGGAGGGGTAATGTCGACTATAATCTATCTCTTTGCCTCATTTTATTCAAATACGATCAATATTTTTAGAGAAAGTGTAAAAACATTAAACTATTGATCCTCATAAGCATTTTCATAAAAAAATTATGTAAGATACTTTATTTTTTCAAGCGCTACAAAAACGTAATTTTATTGTACTCCACATTGAAGTTTTCATATTCAAAATCTTATTAATCCTTTTTAATCCAATTCACCATGGAATCTCTCACAGTGGATACATTATATTATTAACTACAACCTACAAGACAAGACCACTAAGTAATATTATGTAGATAAGTTTGTCAACCGAACATCTACCTCAAACTACAAAGCATCCTGTAAACACAAATATAATCAAACACAAACTTGTTTTACAATCATTTTTTGTATTTTATTTATCCTTTTCAGGTGGCCAGGATAACAGGCCATTTTTGTACTCAAATAAAATAGAGTAAATCCATAACATAACATATATTTTGATGTATATGAAATTAATTAAAAGATTCAATAGTTTGGCACAATAAATAGATAAATAAATAGTCACACAGAGAGAGACGTTTTTCACCAGAGACCATATGCATTAAATCGAAGTTATAATACATTTAAATAAAATAAATAATACGTAGCAAGCTCCTTATAATGCGGATACCTTCTCGAGGTAGTCTTGTTCATAGCATTATCGGATTATAATAATCCCGCGCGCTGCCAGCATTTCGAGTAGGCAAGGCGAATTCTATCTCCTATATCACATGAATATACTATGCAGTCTTTTGGAATAATCTAGCATGTAGATTGACATGAGATTATGTACCAAAAGTTACTGCTGACTTTGTATCATATTTTTGTCGGAATCTTTTTGAAGTGAAAAAAATTTTGTGTAACATTTTTTCGTTACGCGTGACAATTTTCCGTTACGCGCCATCTTTGTCTTATCCCTACCACGCGTGATTGACGTATTTCTGTAAAGTTGCATATAGTAAATTTTTTTTTAAAAAATAAGGTCATAAAGAAGTTTCACTTCTTACGTGGGTACACTAGTAGGTACACGCACACATTTTTATTTTTATTTTAAAGCTTATCATAAATAAAAGAAACTTCACAACATATAATTTACCTGTTGCACTAATATTAATACAAAGACATATTTTAAAATTTAATTGAAAACTTATATAGATCGGAAACCACACTCTTTTATGAGAAGTATTTTTATAGCAGCGTTTCCTTGCTACGGTCGGGTTGATGTTCTCTGCAAACATTGCTCTGGCAATAACGAACACAAAAAATAGTATTCCAATTTCATGCAACCTTTTAGAACTTATGCGTGTACATACATTTCGATGATGCATTTTTTAAACATTTTGCGTATCTTCCCGGAACAAATTGGCAGCCGACGACAAAAGCCAGAAGCGATAGGCTTTTTAGTATTAGATTGTTTAAATAAAAAGAAAAATATTTCATTTTTCTATAATGATTATGTGAAAAATATCACTAGCCTGTTATTTATGTTCTCTGCTCTCTCTCTCTTTTTACACTAAAACATAGTTCAAAATACCAAAAATGTAGAACTCAGGTGCATGTTCCGACCATTCCGATTAAGTCCATTAAGATTCACCGGCACTACCTCTGAACATAGACAATGATATTTTATGCTAGAACACTAGCAAGTACTAAAGCTGTCAGCGGGAACCAGGTTAGGCCCACGGGAATACCCTACGTCTTACGGACAAATTATGTTGTTATAAGATCAACTTATAATTTAGTATAACTTATGAAGGGCAAAATTTTTCTTAAATAGGTATGTATTTTGGGATTGTATCGACGTGTTTCGAATAAATAAATTATTATTCTTGACTTGACATTTTTTAGATGTTATTTAGCAAGCATGAATTAGCTTCCATACCATTAGTAAGATGAATATAAATAAAATTATTTACATAATATTTTAGAGTGTATTTATATATCACGGAATTACATTTTTGTCTTATGAGTAATGTCAATAGAAATTGATTAAAGAAAATGGCTAATGCTTTTCTTTCCATAACACCTGATACGTAAAGGTACGTATTACATATTATACAATTAACCTATAAATTAAAACGTAAGCTTAATTTAACCGTGATTCAGAATCCAATATTCAGCTTTATCACATCTCAACACGGTTCAATTTCGTTCATTTAATTTTGGCAATCTTCACATATACCACTTTCACATCATAGATTCAAATAACACTTTAACGGAAGCGATTAAACAAACAAAATGATGTTATAATTAAATGGAAACCAGGAAACATTGTTTACAAGACATGTTCAAACGCAGTCAAAGTTAGTTAGCCCGCCTTTGGATCTGAGCTTTCATGAAGCAACCAGCTGTGAAAATCGACGTTTTGCTTGTATTTTCATCCTTTATATTGTTGAAACGTATTGCCTCTGAGCAATATCTAGTATCTACTTATATTAATCCACAAACAATATGGCTGGACGCAATAATGAAATGAAACGAAGTGAACATTTTCTCCGTGAATCGGTATATAATACGATCAGTATGAGTGTTAGAATTTTAGTAATGATAATATTTTTAAGGTTTTGTGTGTGTAAATTTGGCATAAAATTATAGTAATTATTGTACACTGAATATAATGATGATTTATTGGGTTTTATTACGAAATATATTTTTATTTATGTACTTCTTTTTAAATTTCAATAGTTAAATCCATTATAAAGAGTTTACCAACTGTATATCCCTTGACCCTTATAAACATGACGCATCATGACGCATCATGACGAAGAAAGAGGCACACAAGCCCATTTGAAATTTAATTTCACTATCACAATAGGTGGATTCAATTTCAGCGAGTAACAGGAATACCGTACAAACTACACAGGAATATATTCAGGTATCCAATAACAAATACGCGTGCAAAATGCCGCGGGAAGAAAATTTAATGACAGTATCGAAGTAGTTTTATACCTTACGATATTATGTCGTGTAAAAACTTCATTGGTGTTGTACGGTGCAAACGTACAGAGCGCATCATAGTGTTTTATGTATGTCACAACATTTCTATTTTCACAGGTTTTTTATGAGAAAATTGACGATTTAGTAGTAGGGTTAAGTTTTTAACTTGTACAATCGTTGTACAAGTAAAATAATCGTATTTTTGTACATTACAATAAATTGGTATTTTAATCGGATTTCATTGCTGCTTTTGTTGACGCTATTGTATATAGAAACACTAGTTGACGATATTATTTGAATTGCTCAACTCTCTGTAGCTTATTCCAACAGAAAATGATCCAAATCAATGTTGAAATCATTGTATCTAAATTTAAATTCCCGTCATCCGATTTCAATATCGTATCGTTATCGGATCGTATAAAAATGTTTTAATAAAGCTACACTTTGTTAAATATGATGAGTAATCCTCTATTTTGCGTACCAAGGTTTGCTTGAAAAGCTTTACTTCGCAAATTTGAAGGAGTTTATCTCAGGTATACTAATTAATGAACCAAAATCATTTATTAATATGTGTTACTTTATTGAGATACGTAGAATGCTCTCCGACTTCAATAAAATATAGGAGATTCTGAACACGTAAAAATGTAATGGAAAATAGTTTTACATTATTAAACACGCTATGCCACACGGTTTCACCTGTGGACGAAGCCGCGAACCAAATCTATTATTTATAGCTCTGTGTTATTCTAATGTTTCATCCAAATCCATCCAGTAGTTTTTACTTGAAAGTGTAACAAACATCCATACGTATGATTATTCAACCCACCACGTTTCTAATCAGCGTAGGATAACATCGTTTGGAAGCTGACATGTCCAAGAACCAAAAAGTTCGACATGTTAACAGATGCGGGTTAACAGATGCCAACCCGTGCTTAACCACTCTTTAATTATCTCCCAAACTTTTATGGACCCTCTTCACAATGGGCAGCGTTGGCCCAACAAATGATCGTCGATGTTTGTCGCCAATTCGCCATCACGGTGATTATGAATAAACATCTACAATGGCGGCCAATCATAGATAATATTTAGGCTCTCTAGATTATTATCGTGATGCCTCTACTCGTCCAACGTTGCCCATTGTGTTGAGGGTCCATTAAAGAAGTTCCCTAAGTGGAGAAATAGGTCGAAGATTGTGGCTTTGTACGTATAATATTCGTCACAATTGAGAGTAATTTGTTTTCCGGTAATTAACTGGAATAAGGTCAATCAGTATCTGTATACCTATCAGGATATATTCTTGAATAATAATAATCAAGCAACAAACATCAAATCTCAATTGTGGGAAAAGAAAGGGCTTTAATTCTAAAGAAACCTCTATAACATAATATTATATAAGTACGATCTAGTTTTGTGATCTTTGTATAACTTTTTATATATATTATGTCGACGTATGACATAGATATACTTTATATATTATATTATGTCGACGTATGACCGTCGGTCTCAACTGTTTGAAGCCGTCCGTGTACGGCCGCCCTTACTGTTTTCAGCTATAGCACAAGTATGTCACAAAATATACTAATTTGTTATAATTGTTATGCTTTTATGGGTGTATTTTGTGAAAATGATTACAAAATAAGACTACCTACTTTACTTTACTAGACCCAATTTTAATTCTTAGTTAGAACACATACTGCATTACTAAAGTCAAATAAAATCAATTTTTGTATTTAATCACTAGCTATAACTATGTATTAAATAACATGGAATAGGTACTAAAATTGAATTTTGTATTCTCATCATAAACATATGCGAAAATGTACTCAATTAAAAACACGCTTGAAATAATTTAAAACCCGAAGCTTAAAAGAAAATCCATACAACATAATATACAACGCATGCCTAATTGCGAAATGAACCATGAATAAATTCGATTGTACACTCACAGACCGTAAATGCGTCCAATACATGAAAAAGGTCTCTAAATATCTTTTTATTTTTAGCCTTTTGAATCAGTTTTTCAAAGCTTTCAATTCAATACAATCCGAGCTCCGAACTGGCATTGAACAACAATAAAAACACTTTGACTCTCAACTTGACTTTTTGGTGTAAAGCTTTTCTAATTTTTACGAATCTAAAAGAAATTCGATGGCAATCATAGTATTTTCTTTGATAGCAAATTGTGTATTCAGAAAATCAGATACTCCTAACCTTTTCTTCCTTTTTACAAATTGCTTTGATGAATGGCCAACTAATTAATACTTAGAAATTATAAGCATCTAAATAAATATCAATCATTCATCATTTATATAGGTAGTTCTTCAAAGACATTTCTAAAGGATAACATTTTCAATTATAAATTTAGTTCCAATAACAAGTCAATGTTGTGAATGTTATTTAAACCGAATTTTAACGTTTTGTATCTTTGAAAGTACTGCAATATTGTTTATTTTAAACAGGGCTTCATTTATTCGTTATCAAAAATACTCGAAAAGAGTATTTTAGGTTACACTACAAAATATCGCTTACCTACCGGAAGGTATCATGTGTTTACATCAACGCATTGAATAGGAATATTCAATGCGTTGATGTAAACACATGATATTATATTGTCTTTATTACCTGATATCGTAAGTATCTACTCTCTATTCAATCTATGGCAAAACTTAGTTAAAATGCAAAGAAAATTCATAATTCACGCAGCAATAAAACAAACAAACAGATGTGAACAAATTCAACGCAGACTAACTCAACCTTTTGCAGCCTTAATAAGTCGTTCGCTATCTTCCTGGTACCGCTTTGTTATGCCCAAGGGCTGTCTCTAATTTGTTTTAGGTTTATTTAATATTTGAACATTTATCCAAACATATTGTGAACCTTGTATCATGAACAGAGTTGATTATTCTGACAACATAACCCTGGGTAAAGTAAGGCTTAATATACTTGGAGAAATTTTCAGAATGGTATCAAAGGTTTCCTTAATAAAGTAGAATTAAGCCCTTATCCTTAAATAGGAATTCCTTATTTGTATAAGGGTGTATAATTAACGCTTACACCTTTAATTGTTTTATATCTTTAGCTTCAGGGTATGTTTAAAAGGCTTGATTTTCTCAATAGATCATAGAACGAACTGCTTCGTGCAGCAATTACCTCGCGAGGCTGCTTCGCTCTGTGTAGACCTGGCTAATTATTATAATAACTTTTTAGAGAAAAACGAATCGTTAATGATGTTGATTCTTTTAATTTAATAGTTAAATTAAATAGTTTTGCCACCAACAATAAAACAATTTGACACAGAATAATAAAGGCAACTTTCTTTCTCCTTTACTTTAAATTCATCTGAGATAAAAGGATAGAAAAGAACTAAAATCGTGCTTATTTTAAACACTACACAATATAGTGACTCGTAAGAGGAACTATTCCTCGCAAATGGTAACCAATTAACCGGCTATTACCAAAATTGTACCGTTAAAACACGCGTTTAATCTGTTTACATAAAACTTAGGACATTATTGTTCAGCAAACAATTCGGCGTACGGTAATGACACCCGCCAATCACACGCCACACTAAACTCGATTATGTACGTGGCAATATCATGAGATTCATATAACGAAATATTTGTATTACCTTTGTGTATTTGGTTACGTAGGATACCGTGTAAAATGTTATTCGTACGTTGTATGAATCTTAGTTCACTACAAATTACTATTTGTTTTGAGCCACGAGAGATTTTTTATATAGTTTACTAGCTGCTCCCCGCGGTTTCACCCCCGTGGCTTCGCTCCTGTTGGTCGAAGCGTGATGATATATAGCCTATAATCTTCCTCGATAAATGAGCTTTCTAACACCGAAATAATTTTTTAAATCGGACCAGTAGTTCCCGAGATTAGCGCGTTCAAACAAACAAACAAACAAACAAACTCTTCAGCTTTATAATATTAGTATAGATTAACATGCTTGTGGAGTCGAGTTGTGTAGATAAATATATTAAGCATGTAGAATTATTTGAAAAATCCTTCAGTATTTAACTATTTTGTTATAAAAATATAATCTCGATATTGTCTTCTTTTAGAAATTGAACACTCTAAACAAGTAGTAATGTATTCATATGCCATCAAACCGTATAGAAAGATCATCTAAATTTGCGATAAGAAAATCAATGAAACGCGTATCGGTCTTGTTTCTGAAAATAAACTTAAGATGTGTTTCACTGATTTTTCTTTACAAGCAAACATCTATCCAACGCATGTGTCCGTCCAGCTGCTACGACATATTTCATTTGTAACCTCCATCGAGACTTAACCTAGAAACTTTCAGCTCACACTGACTCTGAAAAACTGTGTATACCTATAACAAAATGTCAAATAAAATTCTCAATTGACAACCCTACCCATCCCAGGTGGTGCAAACTTAAAGTTAGGACAGTTCGGTAGTAGCCGGGACGCGTCTTTAGGATATTTTACAAACTTTTAACCGCTCTGCTATAATATTATTTGATATGTCATCTGTCGTAGTTTGTCTCGAGGGAGCCGTGGAATATTTTAAACGTGACCCGAATTCAGTAGCGGCCATTTCTCTTGTGATATTTAATTAAAACTCGAAACAGTTACATAATGAGGGGCGATTATTATTGTTTTTAAGTAGCTGTAGGATAATTTTAATTCAAATTTACTTGAGGATATTTTGTGGAACTTTTAAAGGTAGAGTCTTTTTCTTTGAGAACTAGAAAATAGATAGAGCGAGAAAATAAATAAATATATTATTATTATAAATATATATTATTAATCTTTGCTAAGCCTGTGATTCCTTATTTCATACGAAGATGAAAATAAATTATTTAAATGTAAAAAGGGAATAAACTTACTTTAACTTCTTTATGTGTAACCAAAGCGAATGGAGTTGCAATAACAGCTACAAAAAATAAAGCTGAAACTTTCTGAAAGGTGACAAAGACGCGGTCTGTTTGCTCAAGCAAATAGCATCAACATCGTCTGAGGTGCAGGCGATTTTGACCCCTATTGTCCAGTATTTGCTTTGTATGTGTATTTGATTTCCTTGTGCTATAATTTTACACTACATTGTCAAGTCTATAAGCCCAATTGATGCAAAATGTTGAAATAATACAATGTTCAATAAGCAAATTGGTTCTCAACCTTCTGTGTCCTTTCCAATGCAGATTTTATACCCCAGTACCTATCCTCATATTCGTAAGTGATACGTAATAAGTACCTACCTAATAAATTAATAATAACTTCATTATATTGAACGTAGATATTTTAACAATTTCAATAGCATTTCATTCATACCTCCATATTCGTGTAATAATATATCATTTGTATAATAGTTAGTCAAAGCAATACAGGTGTATTAACAATGCAGTTATTGCAATAGAACCGTTGAATAAACTGCGTCACGTCTACGAAACAATGAATTTCAAATCGGATCCGCCTCTGCACCCAATTATTACAGGCAACAAAACATTACGCCTAAATTTGGAATAATTTTGCACTGCGATCTGTGCTAACACCTGCCTATTGAAGTACTATTTCGGGAATGTTCCAATTAATGTTTGTTACATTGTGCTCTCATGAAGATATTTTTCATGCAGAATGTCAAAGGTTATTGACGCTTGACGCTAATAAATTATTATGTGTGTTTCGAATGCTATTTATGAATGCATGATACCCAAAAGATTCATAATTATTGTATCATATACCTATTCGACCCATGGCTTTACACGGCAACGCATAAAGTAAGATTTTTTATATTTAAATGTATATTGAAGTACATATTGTACACGATCATCTATCGATCTTTATATAAATTAACAATTATTCAATTTAATGTAAATGAATACCGTAGAACACAGGTGAAAGCCTTTAGAAGGAGAAGGTCCAATTTCAACAAGAGGCAATCCTAATTTATTCAAATATGCTTGTTTAGTTTGTAGGCTATCGGTTCTCTATAGTCACATAGAGCTATGTCATGAAAATTATATGTATATGAAATAATAACAGAACATCACGTTTTCATTTACATTTAGCAATATCAATGACTGCCACATAATTATTTCCTTTTGTTATCTTGAAATTAATAAAGCGAATCGCAATTTTAATAATACAAAAGCTGTATCGTTTTTCCATTTCGAACTGAATCGAGAGGAGATAATCATGTTGACGGGCATTAAGTAATCTGCTGATTGTACATGCGACATTTTGTAAATACAAAATAAATATTCCATTTCACTTGTCCTGTGGACAAGCGAGACGTAAAACATGCATAAACATGCAAAATAAATCCAATACTCGGGAAGGGCTGGGCTGTACTTGACGTGGGATATATTGGGCCCCGAAGTTTTTAGTATTTAATCTTTAGTTGATATTTTGTTCACAGAATACCATTGGGTATATTATGATAGTTTCACACAGCCTCTTGAAATTCATCATTTATTTTTAACAAAAAAAGGAAGAGGTTATATGGCTGTATTTTTTATTTCATTTTCTTGTTATATTTACCAGTTGTAAAAATCTAACTCAATTTACTAACGCCTGACAAAATCGTTTAAAAATTGTATTATATTACATTTTACTGAATATAGATATTTAACAAGATTCCCAAAAATAACAATTAATATATTAAGTGAATATTTAGTTTCGTCTTCGTCCTGACGAACAATATAAACAAAAGCTAATAAATGCCCTTTAATCTCCTCTGAATTGGAGATAATAATAACAAAACACAAGACGAGACTTATTATGTGTAGGTACCTATATTTCATTGATATTTGTTAGCTTGGTCCTCATATAACATACTGATTACTGAAAATGATAATATAATCGCCAAAAGACGTTAATTAATGTGACAGTTGACACATTTTCGTAGCGTTGACATAATAGGTCACAGCTTGGTTCCAAGAAAGATACCTACAGTGCCACAAACTTATCTGACCCGGTGGCAAAAACTGGAACTACGTGCCGCCATTTTGAAATGTCACATTTTCACAGACTTTTCATACGGAATATTTTGTTTTTATAAAAGAAAGCGACATCAGTGACACTGTCACCGGGTCAGATAAGTTTGTGGCACTATACTTACCGAAATTTTTACTTGGAATAAAATATAATATGGATAACTGACAAGTATTGGCAATATGTGGCCATGTATTTGGTAATATATTTTCGTTTTCACAGTTATTTATTTAAAGTTATTAAAATGGCTATAGATACTTTTATTTCGTACTACTAATACTGCAAATGCGAAAGTAACTCTATTTCTATGTCTGTCTCTTCTTGATGCATAAACCACTGAACCCATTTCCATGAAATTATGAAGACAGATAAGACTTGATAAGAGACATAGTATAGTTTCTATCCGGAAAATCCTACTGGAACGGGATCTATGCGAGATTTCCTTTGACTACACGGGTGAAGCCGCGGGTGGAAAGCTAGTTCACTCTTATATATACATTTAATGTGTATTTCTTATATAAAGTAACATTTCTTTAATAATCTGCTGTCACCTATTGAACTTCGATCCAAATTAATTTTCCACGAACCCTTCACAAATCACATATTCAACATTAATATAATAATATCGCAAACGTATCGTAAATAGAACACGCTCATTACGCCTTACGTATGAAGCCTTATATTCAATCAGAGAAGCCAAGCCAGGCCCCCGTCTATTAACAGCCGTCCCTGTGGGCAGTAATCAGACGATCAGAATTCGCAATGGTTCAACTTGTTTTCGATTCAGTGGCACAATGGATGCGGGGTTGGACAAATTCGATAGTGAATGCTGAATGGCCACGCTTGCTTGGATTTGCATTCAACTTGAATCTTTTAATCGATGCTGTGAAAAGGTATGTTTGATATTGGTACGTGTGAGTTTGTTTCGTCAAGGTGACAGTCTGTGATCAATCATCATGTTATCCGTGAATTAACAAGCGGTTATACAAGGTTATTTTTCCCAAATAATGTTTTAACTACAGATGTTTACAGATTTATAAAAAGGTACCTTGTACTTACCTATTTTGGCAACTAGAACCTTTTAGATGTAAACCCATGTATAATTTGCTCAAACGTAATTTTTTTCATAAATATGACAACGCAAACCCATAACATGCCCGTCACGCCAATTGTGGGTAAATTAAAGTCGCCCAATAAGCATTAAATTCGCCAGAAATTTATTCATATTGGTTTTACGTCACGGAAATTACCGTCTCCTTTAGTTGGGAGAATTAAACAGACATTTAATTACATACTGTCGGCCAATTAGGTCCTCTTTCATTAACCGGGATATCAAAGCCCTGTTTCGGGGTCAATTTATTATACATTTAATAATCCCCTTTATTCGGGAATCTGATAATTTTATGACTTAATTACGTATTGTGTATTATATTGTTTCTGATAATGGTATTAAATGATGAAAGCTCCTGGCAGGTTCTTCGACTGGATGAATGATAATAAATAATGCATTTCAAGAAATATGCAGTTGATAACTTTCTACTATTTTAGTTATCTTTTTATATTTTTCGTCTTCCCGAATGTTCTATTCGCGTTTAGGACGTTTACACGTGACCAATTGAACAAGTATTATTAGAACTACTAAATGATACCCAAAATATCTGTAGCTTTTATTAACTTATATTTCTTAGCATAATTACGTGGAGTCCTTTCTACAAGCAAATATCATTCCATATTTTCTTTTCCTAGAAACTCCGGTCTGTCTGTATTGTTGGTGTTTATTTTGTATGAAAATGTTTGAGTTTGAGTGCGCTTATTATCACTTCCTTCATCTGAACCATTAATAAACTCTACCTAGTATTTGGATAAAATTACAAAGAGAAAAGATTTGATTGTTTGTTGGATTTTAGTACAATTTCACAGAAAAACTACTGGTTTAATTAAAAACAATATTTATACCTTTGCACCATTTTTTCTGGAAAGAAACGTTTTCTTTGATTTTTCAATTTTAAGTTGAAAATACGCTATTTTTTTATCTTTGACTACCGCGGGTGGAGTGGTTAGTGGCTGCTTTATAGATAATTCCCTAGACAAGCTATTTATTTAGTTACAATTTGTAGCGCCTGACTGAAAAGTGCATACAATATGAGAATAAACGACTTTGCCGCATTGTACTCAAAGGGAAAGTTTTCTCATTATTCAAAGATCTTCGGAAACAAAACACGAGTGGCGTCCAGCGTCACTATAATAATGGTGATCTTAAGTTTAAACAGGTAATGTGATAGATATTTGTTAAAAAATAACTGTAAAGTTTATATGCACTTAAATGCGTCAATTATTGTCTGCATAATTAATTAAATGGACAACTGATTTTTATTATGGTATGGTGTATATATTATTATGGTATGAGACACGCATCCCACCAGATCTACAACGTCTTCTACAGTCTTCATGATGTTATCAAAACGAATTAATGATAATATCTTAAAATATGGAAAGGCAAGATATCTCCAGACTCTACAGGGACTCATCGTATAAATTGGAAAGTCTACGAGTCGGTCTACGAGCTCCATTTAAATTAATATAAATATCAAACTATGTAACTTTAATTCAATCTTACTAAGAACAAGAAAAACAAACCTTAACGAATACAACCCACAAAGTTTTATCAAATTGTGATGTCATAAATTTCAATCAAGATTTATTACCTGAAACTATACTTCAACGTAGTAATAAAACGGCAATCTCTAACTAAAGGAGGCTTTGTTTATAAGAACCTCTTGCGGTCGCGTGTAAGGGAATATCAAATCAAACTGAAGTACTTTTAGACGACACGATATTAAGATGTCAAGTATAAAAATATCCTTTGAAGACATTAGACACAGACAAATATCCCACAAATA